>WAAD01008341.1:278482-289814 GCA_013389945.1 Fregata magnificens
TACCGGTGCGTGGGGTTGTTCCTCCCCAGGTGCAGGACCTTACACTTGCTCTTGCTGAATTTCATTCGGTTCCCCTCGGCCCAGCTCTCCAGCCTGTCCAGGTCTCGCTGGATGGCAGGGCAGCCTTCTGGCATGTCAGCCACTCCTCCCAGTTTGGTATCGTTGGCAAACTTGCTGGGGGTACACTCTATCCCTTTGTCTTGTCCACAACAGGTTCAACACTACTCGTGATGTGCATATTTAGGTCAGCTGTAGCTCACTTTGTAATAAAGCGGTGTTTAATGGAAAATCATACCTGCAACAGGGAAGGTCACTGGAAAACTATGGACTTTTCCCTTTATTATTATTTCCACAACAACAGATGCCATGTTTATTTTTCCTATAGTACAGATTACACAGTGCCATTTGGCAACCTGTTAAATATTTTCCCACTTATCATTCCCTAGTGACTGGGAGATGCAATAACTGTCAAAAGATATTTGCTTTTAGAATCACAGGTTCAAAAACATTACCGTACTACATTTATTGAGCAACTTTCTGGCTTTGTATGCTGTAATCACTAACAAAATGACTCAAATAAAATATTACAACAAACAAGGTACTATCTTAAAAGTTGAGATTTTTAAGCACAGAAAATTAAAGACCTAGGTAAATCATGTGTCCCTAAATATTGAAAAGCTGTCTGCAAATACCAACAAATATTTAAATGTCCAGTGTGCTTGCAATGAAAAGTGTTGCTCTGTCTCTGTCCCCCACTCTCCTCCTTCCCATCCCCACTGCAGCAGGGCTACGGGGAGGGCAATACCGTATGAATCCTGTATCTCCTTCTACCCATTTTTACTTCAATTTTTCTTTTCACTTAAGTGTTAGCCATTTCTTTTGCATTTCATCATGTTCACGTGAACAACAGTCCACAATTACACAAAGCAATCCACACAGAAATCGGTATTACTCACAAAACAGACCACAGAGGAATGAGATCCTTCACTTGGGAACAGATTGACCTTCAGAAAATCTGGACAGTCAGATGTTCCAAGCCTACAGAGGGAAATTCAGCTTCCCCTTGGATTTTTAAGCAATCTTTACAGAATTGGCAGAAAAAAGTAAATTTAGAGGACAAATTTTTCTCCCATACTGCCCTAAATTTCAAGGTAACAAGATTTGCTAGAAAAATAAAAAGACTTTTAAAAACAAGTTTCAAGACTCATGCTGCAATTAAGATGCCTTTTTTTCCTCCCCCTTGGATAATATCTCCTTCATCCAAGTTCTGTGGACTTTAATAGGATCAAGATTTGAACTAAATTAGCTGAAACTGTAACTTTTGAGCTTTAAATGGAGTTTGCCCTCTAAGCTACTTCGACTTTTGGACTTTGTGGCCAATTTCTACAGCTCTACGTTTGGAAGACAGAAACAAAGCGGAATGGTAAAGGGAGATTTGAAGGTAATGCAAGGTATTTTCACATGTCTGTGAAAGACTTTCCAACAGAGATACTTTTTTTTTCTCCCCTCTCCTATCTTTTACTCAACATGTGCTCTTCTGATTAGAGGTAAAAATAGGGAAGTAGGTTAAATTCAAAAATGTCAATAGCAGTTAATATAGCTTAAAATTAGCAATTTTTTTTGAAAAATACAAAAAATCCAACAAATTTTTAAAAATAGTATTTCTGACAGAAATGACAATTCAAGACTATTAAAGACATTGCCCTATGAAGGATTATTTGTAACTTTAATTTGAGGATGTAAAGAAGTTAACTTTTCTTTTGCTATACTACACATGTAAAAAAAGATCAAAGAAAGAAAAGAATTGAGATTCAAATTCCATTTTTAAGCAAAAATGACAATGTCTTCCTGAGTTAAAATTAATCCTTTAACGATGAATTTCAAAGGTTTAAATACTTTCTGTGACCTTGGCTTTAAATAATTATGCCAAGCGGAGCTTTCCTTACATTCCGAAAAGATTCTGAATTGTTGATCACAGCCATTTTAATGGCTTCAGGCTGGCTGATTTCCAACATAATCCTCCAAATGCTCTTTAAAATTACAGACCAAGAACCTGACGCAGGTAAATGAAATGTCACTTTCACAAAGGCTGTTCAAACAGTATATGCAGATTGTTAATTTGTGCCACGGTACATCACTTTGCAAGAAAATGTATGATTTATTACATTAATGCATATAAAAGATACTTCAACAACTATCTGCTTACATACACACAGCATCTACCATAAATATTAAGTAGGGGGTTTTAAGTTTAGCTTTTGAAATAAAACCCACATATTTTAGCTCATATCATCCCTAATGTGGTGAAGTACTTCAATTCAAGACGCTGGTACAAGGGGATGCTCAGCAAGCACTGATGCACAGTCAGTGACCCCACTGAACAAAATGGGGAGGGAAGCCTTATGTACGTGAAACATTAAGTTCTATTTTCAAGCCTTTCACAAAGTACTTGCTCACCTGATGCACACAGGCAAAAGTAGACCAGGCATTGTTAGCAACTGGACCCAATTTCCTTGCAGTTTTAGCCTGAACTTTTTCCTCCTTAAGAACTTTCCCTCTTAAAAAGAGAAAAAGCTTGGTTAGATAGAACCGCCCTTTCTACTCTACCTATTCCAGCAACGGAAAAGTGATTAGCCTAGTCCTTGGCTGGCTTTGCCTTTGAAATCATCTGGATTTTTAAAGTCCCGCCAGCTCCTGAGCACCATATGGTCGTCCCCGTTCCACGCCCACCACGCTGGAAGGTGCTGCCCCAGCACTGCTCTCGGCAAACAGCTACAGCAGCGACCGTGACCACTGCCACTGCGTGTTCACAGAGAAGAAGTCTTTCATTATAGAACCACAAAACTTTCCATGCTCGCGCCGCTATTGCGGTATCCAATGTCAGATCTACAGCATACGTCTGTTTTTTCAACTCAAGTGACCCTTAAACATTTTTCCTCAGTGAAACGTTGCTTATCTGACTTTCGGGGTGATTGCTCCCCTTTTGCCACGCCACAAGAAGCAGCCCTATGCGAACCTCTTACCTTGTCCAAGGCCTTCTCTGTTTCTGCCACATGTATCTTTTTCAGGTCTAATGTCATTTTCTCTGCCTCCACTTTCAGCTTATTCACCGCTGTCTCGTGGTCTCGAGCTGCCCTCTGCTTCTCCTCTTCCCACTGATGGCTCAGCTCCAGCAGCTGTTGCTTCCGCTGAGCATTTACCTGAATAAGCTCTTCCCTCAACTTGTGGATTTGGTTCTCCATATCACAGATAACCTGAAATAAAGAACAAACAAACTAAAAAAACCCCACAAAACACTTGATTTTCTCAGACAGGCTGTTAGCTGGGGTAGGAAGGACACTCAAAGGCTTCTCTATCCCTTTTCTTGGCCTCTCTTATTGCTCTTCCCCCTGTCTTCAGATAGGCAGATGAATACAGCTCCCCCCTGCCCAAAGCATGGATGGAGCATGGAGCAGGACTTACCTTTTTGGAGGGGGTTCCCCCATAGGTGAAGAAATGTACTTTGTGGCATATAATCACTATGTATAACGTCCATGCCGCCTTTTNCTAATGAGATATCAGTGTACCATCAATCATTTATCAATCACTGCTACAGATTACAGACTGTATTCCATCATAATGTGCTAATGTGCACCAGGAATGTACCAAAGAACACCTTCCTCCGGGTGAGGGAACTAGAGCACGCCGAGAGAGGATGACATGGGCCAACACAGAGAACCCCTAAGACTCTGCAAACACTACAGATAAGATACATGAGCTTCAAAATGCAAGACAGAGACTTCAGAACCCCAAACTCTCTTTTATGCGATCACAGATTATCCTGCAGTCCTCGGGAGCAAAATATGTTGTGCGACGCAGCAGTGGCATCAGAGGCGGGGGACTACGGCGCGGCAGCAGAACAGCGGGGGGTCGGCTCGCTGCCTGCCTTCGACGGGGGAACTTGAAAGGGTAAGGAATGAAAGTTATATGTGGTCAATCTGCGTTACTCCTAAAGTATACAGAATATACATCGCTCCTTTACCATAGTAGTAGAGCATACATTTATTATTTTAGATTTACACTTGCACATCACTCTCATTAGTTACTTTTCTAACTGCATTTCTTCTATAGCTTCTTAAACAAAGTACAGAAGCATCATATCTGTGACATAAAACGGTCGCCCTTACAGCTAATTGCAAAGTATGACGTTGCAAGCACATATGTTTTCATTTGCAAATACAATTCTGTAAATTAGCATTTTTACTAAGAACCTCGCGCAGTATTTGCCCCTTTTTCCTCCCTGCTTCACAAGTTACTGTGCAGTTCCCTGGAATTCTTTCACAAAGGATGTGATAATATTGAGATGAGAAACTGATGTTCTACCAAACACATGTAGGTGACTCAGCTCAAGCTTATTAAAGGTTTCATAAGAAAATCTGATGAAAATTACTGTATATTTAAAGAACCCATTGCCCTGGAACGCCAGTTCCTGCTTCTAGAACTCTGAACTGATCTCTCCCTCCAACTAGTATTTTTCTTCTTTAGACATTTTTAATATACTGTCTGTATTCAGCTAAACCATCTATTTGCAGTCTCTGAGAACCACATTACTACAAATCTCTGAAAAAGAAACATTCCTTTCTGACCAAAGTTGGAAAATGAATGACTATTAGAAACATTGCCTTGTACATTAATATCCCAAGACAGATTGTTATGAATACTGTGTTTTGAGAGACAAAAATCGAGGCCTGAAAGTTTGCCTATTTTTTCAAACTATTTGAACTATACGGTGTAATAAAAGACACGTCGTCTCCCCTCAAACCTTCAGTTGTGTCCTTCGACTATCACAGCTGTAACGTGTATTAAATAATATTAACCATCCTGGAAATTTATCACAAGACTGACTTTTGCTTCCATGCTTTCTTAATTACTCATTGGCATTATTCCCTACTATGTCAAAGGTAAAATTTCGTGTGTATGTGTAGAGATGGAATGAGCACATCATTTGTATACAGAAGTATAACACAGGCCACATACTTCAGCTAGATCAGCATTATCTCAAACATATGTTTCATATAGTGTAATCTGCACTAGATCCTTTCCTTCCTTTCCTGATCTTTTCCTCTACACATGTTTAATTTTTTCTTAAATCTGTATACAGACTAAAAATGTAAAGTACATTTTAGTATATAATTATAATCTACAATATACTTTTATAATTCTTTTGGAAAAAAATTTCACCTCAAGATCATAACAAAATGTTAGCCTAACTGGCTTTTACTTAACCAAAGAAATGCTACAGAGCTACAATTTCTATAGGATGATATGGTCTGAGTTCTAAACTGACATACGTAGCATTTGGGTTTTTTAATAGCCGTTCCAATGCAAATCCTGCCTGGAATAGTAACAATTATCTTTTAATCTGAGAGCGCTCTTTTTGAGAGCTCATTCCCCTTCCNAGATATTGCATTGCTCAGAAGTTTCCTAAAAAGTTTCATAACGTATTTAGGATAAGGAGACAAGGCCAACTTCTTATAATACAGGGAAAATTCATTCATAAATCATGTTACATGCCAAAACAGAGACCGGGTGAATTCCTGACTTAACTGTTACATCTTTCTGCTTCACTTCATTCTATATTCCATAATTCTTATACAAAGCCATTAGAAAATCAAATAGCACAATATAGTGTTTTCTACTGCCACGTGGAAAAAGTAACAGCTCCAAACCTTCAGATTCAAAACTGAGGACCCAAAAGATAGCGGGCTGAATGCTATAGGTAAAGTAACATTAATTAATATCCAAAGGAGCATTAATGTTGGACCTAATAGATGGCAAAAGCAGATTTGGTTCTATTAGGAAAGAAGAAAGAATCTGAAGACGGGGTGATGGCAGCGAAACTAATATGATTAAAGAAGTCCTTTAGGAGCAACTTCACTGCTAGCAAGATGATGTTAAGAGACATCTAATCTCTCCAAAGTGACTGGAAAAAGCTTATATTGGGGATCACAGACACGGTTCTTGTCAATTACTTTAAAATAAGTCTAGTTCTTACAGCCAGATTATTTTTTCCCCATAAACAAAGTCACTGGCAGAAGCAGCTTACAACTGAACAACTTGCTGCATCAGACAACTTTGTGTGACAGGGATATCTTCAAACTGCTAAAGGAAATGAATCCCAAACTTTCCATCACTAAGATTCTGCTAGTCCACATGCCAGGTTTAATAAACTATTATTAGACTTAAATGTAGGCAGATTAGTACTACTAGGAAAAAAACCTGCCGAGATGACATAATTCTCAGTTGTGAAAAATCCATGAAATGTAAAACTCAAGAGCAACTGTCTTTTCTTAACAATTCTGTGGAAAAACAAAAGATGCAATTACAGAATTTCACTTCTCATGCCTGAGATCTGAAGGCATGATGCTTGCCTAGTTTCTTTGTAAAACTGAATCCTCTTTCTCAGTATTGGTTTCTTAAATTCTTTTTCTAGCTGCTCAAATCTATGTTTGTGAACCGTGCCTACCGAATTGTTTCATGGTCTAAACAATAACTTGGGTACAAGAGCTGCTGTGAGAAATGCACATCTTAAACACTCCACCAGAAGAAATTATTCTTGTACTAAACATAAGGCTTAAACATAAGAAATAAAGACTGCACAGTATATAACAGGTCCCAAACTTTATTGCTACTTGCTGCCTTTTTTTTTTTTTGGATCAAAATGTTATAGTCTTTTATTTCATATACTCGTACCCACACAACCAAAATAAAGAGATCTGTATCTTCTTTACAAAGAATGCAGAAGTTCATAGCAATTCCACAGGATGGCCACGCCACAGCAGCATGCCCCAAACAACAAAGCGTTTTGTAAAATGACTATTAATCCGCATAAAGAAAAACAAATAGAAAGAAACCACTAGCTTACAGAGTACCCCAAATGGAACAAAAACCCAAATATGTAAAGTAAACTGTGTGACAGGGTAGAGATTTCATATGAATTTATACGGCATACTTGTATCTATGTGTATGCACGTATGACAATCCCATAGCTGAAGAAACTGCTAGCCAAGATGGTGATTTCTATTTCTGTTTCAAAGGAATAACTTAGAATTCTAACTAAGAATATCTGTGCTGAAATAGTGTCATAAAAAGGGTGGGTCGTAAGCCCACAGCAATTTGCCTGTAGGGAAAAAATAGACTTGAAAGAAAAAAAGAAGGTTGCTCACTCACTTTGGCTTATTTAAAATGCCAATAAATGTTCTGCATGTTATTTGAAAGGAAAACATGTGCTCTTAATTTTAAAAAGTAAATTGCATAAGAAAATATAAAGCTGGCAAAAAGTTTAAATTAAAATCTGTTGCTGATGTCTGAAACTCTGCTACAGTTACATGCAACAGAGATGAGAAATGGACCCAATGACTACAGTCTAATTAAAAAAACCCCAAAACATCTACTCCCTTTATTTTTCAGGAGCTCCTACTTGAACCCCATGAAGCATTTACTTGGATTAGTTTCTAAGGAAGAGGCTGGAGCATGACCACATCTTTTATACTCACAGTGATGGAATACACGGACTTCACTGTCTCCCTCTCAATGTATTACACACCAAACCACATCCACCCCATCACCGTATTTAGCTTCAAATAGTGTTTGAGGGTATTTTAAACTCACAAAAACAAGGCAATGCAGGGTTAAGATCAAATCCATTCTTAACTTACTCCCTGAGGCTCAGATCTAGAGTCATTTAGGTGTTGCTTCAGCAGTTTTTACAGTAAGTGACTAACGTCTTCCAGCAGACAAAGTTGCAATAACCCTTTGTTGCTCTTCATTGCTGAGTGTACTCAGGCTGATGAAAAAAAGTAGCCCTTTTAAAGACCACTGCATTTCTCAAATGGATCACGCCAACGCGTCGAACTGAGTTTCAAGTTTTCCGCATTGGGCTAACTTGGCTTCAGTTGCAGATGACTCCATAGGTGTCAATTTGCTGTGTTTAACTTTGCTTGCATGTAACATTTAAAAAAACCCAACAAAACCCCCCAAAACCTCTGAGCGGTTCCATGGACTTGGGTCAAACGAACTGTTAGGTTACATGATCACAATGATCCTTTCTAGGATAACCACCTAAAATACTAGCCCATAAGTAACAGCCCTATTTGAACCACCGACATGCAGCTTCTGCCTCTGTGTGCCAATAATTTCTCAGCATTTTCTCACCTGGAAGAACATTAAAATTAGTGCATGCGTGTGAACAGCGGGCTCTGTGAAACCATCAGCTGAACCCTTCTGAAAGGGAGGGTTGTTTCTTTGTGCCTTGTTACGCTGGCGTGATGTGACAGAGATGGATGAGGTATACATAACATTTGTTATTGGGTAGTGGATTATTTCTGAAAGGAGATCTGTCCAGTCAAGGGGGGGGAAGTCTGCAGTAAAAGCAAATCTCACTTTGATGATGAAGAATTAAAAGGAAAATAAGGAACAAAGTGGAAACACCCAGTGATTCAGTGGTGACAATGACTCCCTTTTTACCCACGATCAGTGCAACTTCCCAGAAGAGGTGGATGAAGTACCCCATCCCAGTCATGCAGCAACTGGTGACATATTTAGTGTAAAATACCTTAGAAGGGATTTATCTGTTGAAAGTGGGAATCCGAACTACTTTAGCTTTCTTATTAATAAACAAAGCTTCATAAAGCGCTGAGAAACAGATACGTTTCTCTACCATTACAAAAATAAGCAATGCGTCTAACATAAAAGAATGCTAAAAAAGTAAACAAAATTTATTATTTGTTTGCAGCTCTAAGCTTAGAAAAAAACATAGCTGTAAACTTCAAAGATGTGTAACATTGGTTTGTGTTTAAAGCCAAATTGGTTTATATTAATGAGTCTTACTACTGCAGTTTCAGCAAGTCACAACAATCGGTCTTACGCTTGATCTCATTCTGGTTTTAGGGAACTCGCCCCATGATTTTTACCCCTAAGAGATAAAAGAGTTGGGCAACCAAGTGCAGTACCGAGGACCAGGCACAGTCCTAGTGGCTCTCTGATCTTTTTGTCCACAAAGGATCTTACTGAGTTGGACTCACGGGTCCCAGTATACCTCTGCTTTTCTCCATGCCAGATGAATTTCAACTGGCCAGTTCAGCCAGCTGGCAGCTATATTTGTGGCCCCTTTGTAACATAACAATGATACAAAGGTACGCAGCAGTGCTGAAAAAAGCCATCTTTTTGTTTAAGCCACAATCTACACCTGAAGAGATATCAAATCTAAACCAATACTTCAAAAGAATTTTGAACTAGCGAGAGTCATTAAAATCTAGTAACTCAAGTTTTTAATGTCATTTTCTAAATAAAGCTTTGTAATTAATTATCTCTATTTTTCACCAACTTTATGAAAATATTTCCTATACCATAGCAATTTAAATTATGTGAAGAATTTAGTATCCAATTTTTCTCGTGACTGGTAAAACTAGCAATTTGTCAATATTATGAATCCTTAAAAAGATAGATTTGATTTGCAAAGAAAACTACTTCCGCAAATGTCACGCACATTAGCACATGGGTAATGATGTGGCAGAGTGCAAATTAACAGGGATAAGTAATAAACAGCTATTTAGCTTTCACAGCACAATCTATTACACTGTCAAGTTTAAATGCCTTTTGGGTAAGAACACATAGGCCCATAAATATGGTAATTAAGGGAGCAGATAAATGAAATGGTGTGAAATGAAGTGAAAATGAACAACAGTTCGATGACCAACAGGTTGGTCTCACCTCCTAAGAGCGCTGATCGAATTTTCCAAAAAGCATGGGGCTGTGCAAGCTCTTCCGGAGGAAATCACGGAAGCGCAGGAGCTCTGCTAGCACTACCATAACTATAAGTAGTCCTGATCAGTAGTCCAGTACTGCCTGGAAACACTAAAATATCAGCAAAGCTAAAACTTCAATACTCAGAGAGATGCATTTTATTACACGCTTATATAGTATTTTGTGCATACTTAAGCAAAAAAATCCTGTCCATAATGTTGGTTAACTACAAGACATCTTTATCCTATATATGACTGCATTGCAGTGATGGGGTGACGTTATTAATATGTTCATTAATCAAATGTTCACAGTTTATAAATCAGACTGTAGAATATCAAGTTGAAGTATTCTCTTGTAGGAAAAGTGTTACACAAACCAACGTTGTACTCACTAACTTGCACCACATAGGAAGAGTGGCAGTTCTCTAGACTCAAACAGATGAACGTTCAGTGTCAAAAAACTTAGGTAAAGGCAGTGCAGATGGCAACCATAGTACGAACAGTAAAGTGTTTGCTGTTCAGCAGTGTAAAAATCTGAATCCCCGTATTACAGGGCTCCAGCTCGACACAATCCCAGCTTTTCTCACCTTTGCAAATGTACCTCTGACATCTCTCTTGAAATATCCACTAGGACTCATAAAGTGAGGTGTTGAGCTGCTAACTTACATATTTATTCCATTAATTTTAACAGCATTAAGCTGCTTTTAAACGTCAAACCTCCTTTGTAAGATTCTTTACTTGGACTGTTTCAGCACTCTGTATGCTCTGAAAAAACACCTCTAACATTTATGAATCTGATAAAAGTATATTCCTACCAGCCTTGTTTATTTTGTATCTACTAGGGTGTTAGTTAGGGGTGGAGACAGGTTTAACACCACCCTACCTGTACAGTGCTGCTGGAGGCTAAACATCACTCTTCTTCATATTCAAACCACGGTCAACTTCTTTTTTCCCCCCTTAACTTAGTCTCTAACTTAAGTTAGAGACTTAACATCGTCTCCCAAAAAGTCCAGCACCCTTTAAATTTTATTTCTTGGTAACGCATTTGCTGTATCTTGTCTACTCCTGCTCTACAGCTTAAGCATTTCCCTGAAACATGATGGAAGTGTTGACTCATGAAGAACAATAAAAAGAAGTTACCTTCTGCTGAGCTCCATTTTCAATAAAATGAATGAAAAAAGAGTCTGCCCATGTCACTCCTATAGAGAAACATGCTTAGGCAACATTTCCACAGGTAATTTAAACCCCAAACTGTTCAGTAACTTTGCCATATATTTCTGAAGGCTGAAAAGAAATATGCAAGACACGGGTATCAAAATGCCAGTAGGAAAAGTTACACTCAAAGTATCGGCACCATTCTTGTTTCCACATCTATGACTACATGTGAGAAAGGGGTAGCAAATTCTCAAGATTTGCTGTGACGTGGTATTAAGGAAAACAAAAATTTTGATCTTTTTTTCAAAAAGAAGTGCACTGAAATAGATCTGGACTTTTAAAGAAGCCAGTTAGCTGCCTAAATCCCAGTTCATGTAAATGGCACTTAAGCTACA
>WAAD01008341.1:289857-310513 GCA_013389945.1 Fregata magnificens
ACACAAAAAAAAAAAAAAAAAGGGAACAAAAAAAAAAAAAAAGGGGGGGGGGGGCGCTACGGAGAGAAAGAAAGAAGATCAGACATCCATTTGAACAGCTCCACAAAGAGCTTAAAATTAACGGAGCTTATTTTGATTTCTTAATTTACATAAGTACATTTGATTCTAATTTAGTTAGCAGCTAGAAAGCAGAACTTCCTACAGGTTGGTTATTGTCACTGCCTTCCTAATAAAATGATTTTCAGTCAAACGGGAGAAGCTCGAGCCTACATGTGTAACTAAACAATACAGTGCACTGGCGAGTGAAAGGATTACTTCCTAAGTTGAAATTGAGATAAATGTAAATAAATTTTCCATTTAGCAGTTCTAAGACCTGGAAAAGACTTGGCCCTCTTGCCTGGAAGACAGATCCAGAACAGTTTCTTATTACCTGATTTACTGTATTTGCTTTGAAATAGATTAGTGAGTCAAAAATTAAAACATCCAGCTTTCATTCGCCTCTCTTTTTATCTGATGAAAGAAATGTTTACATTTGTATTTTTCTTTGTACAAACAAAACAATTTGAACAAGGCTACTAAGAGACCTACCTGGAAAGGACTAGTTGGACAACTCATTTCCTTGTGTCTTTCTACTAAGAAATTTAACAGAGACCCTCAACTGGGCAATTACCTAGTAATCCTCATAACTGCATTAATGTAACTTAAATATGATGGAGATGAAAACAAAAAGTCAGTCATAAATACCTGCATAATGCAGTGATCCCCTAAAATGACTTGTGAGAACAGAATACAGATAAAATACAGAGGGGCTAAAAAAAAAAATTAAAATTTCTATCTAATACCAGGTTTGCTGCATCATACAAACCATAACAACCTATCCCTAAACGACGACTGATGAAAATTACACCAAACACATGTGTTTAGTCTTCCCTGTTTTCCTTTGTCAAAAAATACAAAGCTTTATTTTCTGTATTTCAGGATGTGAAAGGAAAACATTCCTTTTGGATGAATGTTAAAGATCTATTCAGGTCTGAAATAACGTTGGAGCAAAGCTTGTTCTGAAAGTGAAGAAAAGCTACTGGTATTTAAGGAAAGATAGGACCTTCCTGCAATGGAATACAGAAACGGAGGTTAAAGATCTCTGCAGCGGACTGGGAAGTACTACCCGTCAATCTGATAGAGTATTTCTGCGTCCAACATCGCCTAAAGCAAAGCTTTTAAAAAACATTTGCATTTAAATTTTCCACATATTAAATTTAAAAGCTTTAGCATTTCCTGAACTACATGCAATTCTGATTTAAATGCAGACATGATGTATTACAGATTTAAGGATTACTACGGACATTCATCTCTATGAAGCAGCAAAATTAAACGTATTATAATTACTAATTTGTCCCCAGAAGAGGTACAGGCTGTATTGTCTATGAGAAATGTCTTTGCCCTGTCAAGTAATGAAAAGACTTCACTGTAAGTAAAAAAACCAAAATGATCCCACCCCCCAAAAAACCCACCCAGAAAAGCACCACACACTTCTCTTTGGGATGCACTTGTTTAAATTACTGCTCGAAACACATACATCTTTTGAGTATTCCAGAAATGTTACCCCACGCATCCCGTAAGGGTTTTATGGTGACTGTAATGGAAACAGCAGCGGTTGCAAAACTTGACAGGACAAACGTACGACAAGATGCAGATACAAAGCCTAAGTAAGAGGCTGTTCATGCATAAGATATCTCCCACCTTCGACTTCTGAAGGTAATACTTGTAGAAATGCAAACTTTGGACACTAACTTCAGGTCATCTGCCACAACTATCTCCTCAACAGGCAGTTGAGGGACTTGAGGAAGACTCGAAGTTCATGCTACTGACCAAGCTCTGCCCTGACTGTTAATCAAGGTGAAAAAGATAAATTTTTCAAAACTCCAGCATAATTACAGGAAGCCAACTAAGGAACCTGACACTGTTATTCTCTGGGCCGATGACTAAAGATTACTTAAATGCACTAGCCTATGTGTACTATTCTGCTCTACTAAAGAACCTAATACACCAGGAAACACTCTCATTACTGATGTCATGCTGCTATATTGAAGATGACAGTCTTTAACCAAGCATGAAGTCCTCATTCTCGGTCTCATGAATGGCAATGTGTCGGCAGAAATCCTGAAATCCAACAGCTTCAGAAATGAAAATTGTGTCACTTACACGTTTAGACTTTAAAGAAATAATCAGCTTCTAACTTTCAAAAAAACCCCTCATTTCTGCAAGGCAGTAACAATGGTTGCAGTATTTCTGTTAATCAATGAGTTGTGGTAAATTCTTATCTGTACGTTGGCTGCTTACACAAAAAAGATGCAGAATTACACACACGTGCAGCTTTTGACTTTCTCCTTCTTGAAATCAACTCCTAATTGGAAGAAGCATATTCTAGTTTACTAGTGTCAATCTTTGTATCAAACAGATAAATTTGTCACCTCCATCTGAGGACGAAAGCCCTAGAGAAGGAAGTCTTTGCTGCAACCTAGGTGTTAGGTTGGAGTCAAAGGCATCAGCTGATGGTACCTATTGTGTATTTTGCGCACACACACAGAGCTGACGCCATTTCTAGTCTCCCTCTCTGCACCTTCATCCTCAAGTGCTGCTTGCACTATTCCCATCATCTCGATAGTGGCTCCTCTGAGTTCAGAGACCTTTTGGAAGCATCATGCTCCACAACTACCAGTTCAGAAAGACAAGATCAATCACGGGATGATCTGTACAAAATAAATGAAAACTGTCTGCATAACATTTATTTTCTTGGAATCAAGAGTATTTTTGGCTCAGTATCTTCCTCTGGCACCTTTACATTGATCTCTATCCCTTTCATCCTTCTCAGTCTGTCCTTGAATTCAGTTGATGCCACTTCGTTTTCTGAATGACAAATAGGCCACTGCATCCTGGGGCAGGAATTTCTTCAGGTTAATTTATGCAACTGTTTTGAATCTACTGTACTTTGGATAAGTATTAATATCTAGTTTAGATGTAAAATCTAAAGACATACTAACCATGCAAATTCCACGAAATACCAGTAAAATAAAATAATCCATTAAGTTTATCCATTTATACAGGTCCATGTTTATATTTACTACCCACCCTCCGCCCCCCCCATCCTGGGGCGGGGGGGGGGGAACCCACAAACCACCCTCAAAATTGCATTAAGAGATCAGAAACAACGTATTACTACCCGAAACTGAACACTCTGGCAGGGAACAAGGGTTGTGGGAAGGGCTTGAAGGAGAAACTGTTGACTGGAGGCAGAGCACCAAAGGGAGCAGCCTCCTTTCTGTACAACAGTGAAGCACAGTCTTTTAAGGCTTCTGAAATCTACTGCTTTTACTTTTACTTTTCTGGAAAGCATCACTGTTTTGAAGGACACAATCTTATTACATAGAAGTAAGAAATCACGACTAGGTACCACATTTCTACTAACATGAAGCACAAAGATCAGGGAACTATTAGAGAGATTATTTCCTGAACACCATGAGGTGGTATTTTTGACAAATGGCATCTGATGCATTTGTTGAGACAGAGATTTCAGTTTTCTCCATATGCATGCCTAATTACCACGTTAATGAAGGCCATTGCTATAAAAGGAATAGCAAGGCTGTCTCTGCTAAACCTCCTTGAAAGTTATGCACAGAAAAACAAACATTGCCTTCCATATAAATGACTACATTAAAAGCCATTACTGATTAATGCCGTGTATTTTCTCTCAGCCTCTGATGCAAAAGATGCC
Organism: Fregata magnificens; assembly: GCA_013389945.1. NCBI lineage: Eukaryota > Metazoa > Chordata > Aves > Suliformes > Fregatidae > Fregata > Fregata magnificens. The sequence continues at coordinate 293,630 of WAAD01008341.1, forward strand.
AAAGAAATGTTATCACAAGGGTTTGTTTGCACAGCTTTAGAAATGATAGTAATCTACGAAGTATCCGACACAATACTTGGGTAGAGCAGGTAAGAATTAATTGGTACAGCACCCCCCCTCCCCCCCCACCCCCCGAATTTCAGATGCTGAAACTGTTTTTCCCTTTATTGAACCAGCTCGGCCCAGACTAGCTTGTCCCGCAGTGACATGTATATTGAATACAAATCAGACAGCATAGCTTTAAATCTGTGTTGCAGCTCTCATTTCCAATTCGAGAACTGTACTATAATCATAAGCTTCTGGTGGATGAAAGGAAATCAGCTCTCTGAATATTAGCTAATGCCACATTTGCAAGTCCTGAAGAGATCTGTGCTGTTTAAAAAAAAAATAGATCATTTCTCGTGAACCTATATATATGAATCGCTTTGTACTGCTCGACTGATAGAAGCGATGCCTGTGCTGGGATTAAACCCTTTTCATCATAAAACCTCATCTGGTTCGGAGTCCAAGTCCATCAAACCTTTTCCCTTTAAAGTCCCGCCTTTGATTCTACATCAATTTATTCAAACCGCAGCTGGGTGGCTGAAAACGAAAGGACAGCATCATTTAAACCAACCATGTTCCTAACTTGAAAGAAGGACTATAATTAAAAAAATGGGCATAAAAGAATGGAAATGGGATAATATTTTTTAATGGTAGTTCAAAGGCCGACAGATGTCAGAGCCTTTGAAGATGTCAGTACACTGAGCAAGAAGTTGCCATTAAATAGTTTGCCTGAGAGGTGAAGCAGCTTTTTAATGACTGAAAAAGCCCTTGCAGACACATCCTTGTGTTTTTAATTTGTCAGAGTTTCTGCAGTATTTTCTGATTAATGACACATGATTATAACTGCATAGCATACATATTTTTATACTTTGTTAAATGAATACTTTATTTCACGTTCCTTCAGTGCCAGATAAGAACAGGAAAGCTTTACTACAGAGTCCAAAACTATTCAGATTGCTCAAATATTTATGGTAATTTGAGGGGATTGGCCAGATACAGAGCTACTATGTGTTGCTACCTTTTGTTCTTTAATGGTGCCATTACTACTGCCATCACAATGTGCATGCATTAAGGGAGCATGTGACCCAGTAACGTATGTACCCTTCTCGTGCACTAAACAATCAGAGCTTTCATAATGCACTGATGAACAAAGTCATCACATCAAAATAACATTCAGAAAAATTCCTCGATCCTAAACAATACAAACAATGGCTGCCAAGGTATTGTAAGTAAAAAATAACTTTTCTCAGAAAAAAACCATATTGCTAGGAAACATCATGTTCAAAAGAAAAACACCAATATTTATAAATGCAGATAAAGTCCCCATCTTGGGCTGAGAAGATGCTCCTGCAATATCCTTCATCTCTCTGTTAACATATGGAAATTTTTTCTATTTTTACCATGAATGGAAAGTGTAGTAGCTGAAAACCCAGGGACAATTTTTTTTGCTTCCAGGAGTAAGCTCTCGGATCACTACAATACTCTTTTGTGAAAGTGTGCCTGCCAAGCGGAGCAGGTAGCGCACAGGGAAGCGCCCCAGCCCTGGGGAGGGACAGGAAAAGCCAGTACTGCATGCCTTGCGCTGTATCACACCTTAGAGAAGTCATTCATATGAAAAGACAGTCGTTACAAGGGAATTTGATTAATGTACTCTTCTTACTGCTCTTCCAACCTGGATTCAGCTTGTTAATTGGATCATAAAGAGAAATATGATGGACTCAGATAAACTTAATGTACAGAGAGATTGGGGGTACCTTAGCAGAGCTTTGTAAAATCAGCTGCTGGTCTCCCCAGAACATTTAGATGATTTCAGAAGTGCGAATATTTGGCTTGTTGCAATCCATATCCATCAGGAACCTCTTTGTAATAACCATGCTGCCTACCACCACCATCATGAGCCTCCTCGAGGGGAGGAGAACTGTTGGATACTCACTGCTACTCTGAAATCGCATGCATCTACAACTGGAGGTGAAGCCAGCTGTTAGCAACGAGTGTTCTGCTATGTGTTCAAAACGCTGTAAAGTTAGCCAACTGCAAAAGCAAGTGCTGGAAATTTTGAAAAGGAAAAGTCTACGGCTGCAGAGAGAAGAAATGTAATTCTGAAATTTAATTCTCCCAAAGGTATTTATTGAATGAAAACAGAGTCCTGCTAGGAAAAAATATGACTATGTTAGGACTCCACTATAAAGAACATGTAGAAGCGGACTACTTTCAGTACAAACAACTGTAAATCCGATGTCCAACTAACCTGCAACCTTCTTTCTCATGTTATTCTAAAGTTACCTTCAAAGATAGTTTTATTTAAAAAGCAAAACAAAACCTAATCTCCCGTGCGTCACTAGAATACTTGACTTTATCATGAATCTCATCAAGATTTGAAACCGCAAGCTACGAACATTACATTACACACTTTCACCACTTTTCCTAGAAAACAAACTACAGGAGCGAGCAGCCAGGAAGCTGCTCAGCAGGGTGGGGTGGAAGAGGCCACAGGGAACACCCGCTACAGCCAAGGTGTCGACCAGAGAAGTGAGATGAAGATCTCGCTCCCTCTTCCACCCACATCTCAGGAGCTGGGCAGATCCCGGTTACGTGGGGCTCTCAGCAGGAGTGTTACGAGACAGGAGCGTGCTCTGGATGCTAAGGCAAGGGGAGTGAGCTCTGCTCATCTACCTCTCTCCAAGGGCCATTGATATTGCCATTGTACAGAGAATTGGCACTTTCTGTTCCTATTCAGTTACTATTTCAGCATTATAGTAAAAATAGGAAAAGAAAATGGCGAATTTTAAGCAGTTATAATTTAGCTGAAATAAACTTCAGAGAACAAAGAAAAGGCACTTCTCTAAGCTGTGGGACTTTCTACTGAATTTCAAATTAATTTTACAAACTAAAGGAATGTTACCCACAAAAGATGTATCAGACTTATGAATAAACAAGATTCTTCTAAAATGGGAAATATCAGACACCCTGAAAATAATGTTTTGCTACAGAAACCCATATAAGCATGAGCCGTTCAGATTCTATCCATTAGAGGGCAACAATACATACACACACCTACGCAAGCATATATACATAAAAACACATACATTCTCTCACACACCCCCAACTGACTTTGGTAATATTAGAGAGAAAATACTGATTTTCCTGCTAATGGTATATTGACAACTTGGGTCCTGTTCCATTCTCTCCCACTCCACTCCCCAACAACACTATCCAACAGATCAAAAGTTACAGTAACAAATTATTCTTTATATTTGCTTTCCTACACGGAAATCAAAACAATACAGCTTTAGAAGGCTTACAGTTACTTGTTATTAAATGTAGCTTGAACAGATTGAACAACCAGCATTTATATAAGCATGTAAATCATTATAAGGGTTCCCAAACTTTGAACAGACAAAAATGTTCTTCATGTGGTCATCTCCCACCTACAGTCAAACACTTTTCCCTTTTTATTCCATCACGTGAGAAACCTTTGACAGCAGCAACTGCAGATATGGCAAGTATCCAGTATACTTAAGATGTCTCTTAATGCTACCGACAAATCATGGAAAGGCATTTTTACTATGTCTTTAGTAGAGCCACTTGAGGGAAGCAGCTCACGTGCTGTGTTTTCTGCTTTCTTGCTCAAACCATGTCAACCTACTGGTGAACTTCCACTGTTTATCACGGGTCCTCAACCATCTGCTTGCTCACCCACTTCTAATATCTTATAAGCACATTTATGTTATGAGCTTACCGGGACAGGAATTGTCTGTTGTTATATATTTTCACTAACACAACGTAGACTCAGACTCCCGAGAGGATTCCAGCAATACAAATAATTACCATCAGCCCCTAATCTACTGCTTGTCAGCATCTTATTAGTTACAGGATTGTTGGAGCTTACAGTAACACACAGGCAGCTGTATCAGTCACATAATGACCAGTAATTCCCATGGGCATCCGGACTACGTTGATTTGCGGTGGGTTTGGAGTTTTTTTAAATACATTACTTTGCAACGATCAATCTGTATTTCATTAGAAACAGTAATTCAGGTAATGATTTCAAATAACAGCTAGTTGTTTCCAGGGACAGTTGAATAAATATTAATTTTCAATTAAACCTCTAGTATAATATAAGGTCTGAATTCAGCTTCATAAAGGTCCAAGATGAAAATGTAGAACAACACACTGGTCACGTGTGCTGTCCCAGACAGCACACATGCATCCCCTGAAAGTGGCAGGCACCTCGAACTCGGAAATCCCTAATGATACCAAATACAGCAGGAGAACATGCAGCTATTTTCAAATATTCCAGTGTACTCTGTGTTTGCAGTGGCTGCCTTTCCAAAATCACCTTCCTTGCTATTGCTCTTTTCTAAATTCATTTTACAGATGCCAATACAGCAGAAAGCACAGACTACAAAAGAATTCAAGCTGTCAGAGACAACTTTAGAAGAATTGTATCACCTGTGCGAAAGATGGAGTTCACTCTTCGTGGGATTTTCAGATCTGTTTCAAGTAAAAACACTGTGTCAGGTTTTTTTTGTCCTTTTTTTTTTTTTTTTTTTTTTTTTTTTTAAAAACCTACATCAGTGTTGGTTTTATGAACTCTGAAGAACAACTTTAAAACCTGAAAATGGAATACTCACAATCAGGCCAATATTTTAGGGGCCCAAAATAAAGTTTTCTTATTTGCAATATTTCAGAAGGGCTTTCATACATATGAATACAAATGACTACGAGATACATAATTGCAGTTTGAAATATATTGTTTTCTGCATTAAACAGAAATCTACAGCATCCTTGACATCGATTTCTGTCATTTTGTCATGATAAACACTCTGGTATTAAGTACCTTCCACATCCTGCACCCAGGCATGATTCCAATTAGTGCTGAATAGAAGACAAAATGTCAGCCTAATAAGCTTCAATTTGCAAAGTCTTTGAACATCTGATGATATCATCACTTTGCCAATCACTTCTTGTACTTTGGCTTCTTTTTTTCCACATCACCTTCCCTGTCAAAAGAAAGTCTTTCAAATCTACAGAAACAGAAGACATGAACAACGTCAGTCATTGGTCTGACTGAGCTAAAAGATCTAAAAATGACTCCCCAATACATCAACAGAGAACTATGATGTGCACAATATTCCCTCAAAGCTAATTTGCTGCCAACATGTAGAGTAATTGGAGGAAAAAAGTCTACTTTAAAGTCATACTGTGAAAAATATTTTTTTGCATGAAATCAACACTAAAGACCTTAAATCACTGTCAGGGTCTGTGCCAGTCTTTCAAAATGAAGAAACAGTATTTGTTAAAGGTGACAATCATTTCTTCAAAGGTGACTGGACCAAAGAACAGCTCTGCTATCTGACTTCATATTGAAAATACTGTATTTTAAAACATGTATTTTCTTTCTAATTTGTTTCAAAAAAAAAAAAAGAAAAAATAGAAAAAGGTGGGTTTCCAAGATGACAAAAAGACAACCTGCAAAAAGGGCATATACAGTTCTGTAAGCCTGAACACACGTGCCTAACACAGGTCCAAAGGCTGTAGCTGGGGACACACGAAGCTTTCTCTATCTGGAATTTCCCCAAATGCAGAACCTAAAATCCCTGCTCTTGTCTGGGTTTGAGGGAAAACACAAACACAAAATGGCAGCAGAAAAGGCAAGGAGCTAACAAATCAGGATGGGAAGTGTGGAGCAATACAAGGCTACATGGGCCCTCCAAGGCTCTGCCAGGGCAGCTGGTCCTGCCTGAGGACCAAACGCAGAGTCCCAGCTCAGAAAAGGAGGCAGGCAATGGTCTCTTCCAAGCTGACTCCCCAGAGGAGATGGATCACAGCGGGGCTGACCAGAGCACACAACCAGTGACCGACAGGCTCCACCACCCAGGTCCAACATGATTCCTTGCATTGCGCCAAGATGCCCCATTTCTTTGGTTTGCACGTCCCACGGAGCCCCGTCAGGAGATCTTCACTGGAACGTATTTGTTACTCACTGCTCAGAACTGGCAGGACACAAAACTGAGCCTACACCGCACGTGGTGTGGCTTGCTCTGTCAGTGCTTTGGTAGAAAAAGAGATCGAGCAGCTTGGAAAGGGTGGGTCAGAAACTGCCTCCTGGAGCTGAAACGAGGGGAGGGAGCTGGGAGCACACACTGAGCACAGCACTGGCGCGAGGAGCGGTGCTGAAAGAGTGCAGAGCACTTGGCTACTCCTCCAGCTGATGGGTTAGCAAATTCCTAACATCTGAGGCAGAAACAGAGACTTCGAAGAGTTGCTACGCCGGGGTTGGGCCAGTGGGCAAACAGCTGCAGAGATGTTTAACAGTGAAGTACTCAGCCTGGTGTCTGTGCCAGTAACATCATCTTCAGATCTGCAGATAAGCCATCACGGGGTTTGGGTTTTCTTTTTTTCCCCCTCGTAGCTCCTGTCTATGAAATAGAGGAAAACCAGAGAAGTCTTCCATTTTTCTTCCCAACTAAAGCAATATACGGAGGAATAAGCAGAGCAGTGGTAGGGCGCCCAGGACAGTGCAGTATGCCATAAGCATCTCAGCTGCAATTTGTTACTGGTTTTCCACTTGAAGGTTTCTCTATAATACTTTAATGTGGGAGCGTGCGGAGCTTTATGGATGGTCTCATATTTCTCAACTGACATATCTTCAGCCAAAGCATGTCAGCTACAGGAGAGGGCAAGGCTTTTCACTGGCTTTGTGATTTCTTCTTCCCCCATCATAAACCACATAAAAGAAAAACACAAATAATCAGCTCTCCAAAATTGCTATTTATTACCTCATCATGAAACCGTCTACTGGACCCTGCAGTGGTATTGAGTAATACCATTACTTAAACCATAAAGAGGTTGTATTTATTACTCAAAATTGGGAAAATTAGCATCCATATGGATCCTATTGTTTTAAGACCAGTAATACTGCCAAAACAAGTGGTGTTAACATTCCAAACTACAGATTGTCATAATTTCTCTTCTAGTGTTTCATTCTTTCATTCGGTATTTATAATACCTTTCAATTGAGGAACTGAATGGATCATAAAATCTCTCCTATCAGATAAATCATTTAACAGCTAGACTACTGTTCAAAACTTGATTTATGGTGGCAGTGAGTGAATGGAATTAGCATCTGCTGACCTAAGGAAGACAGACTAAATTGATTTTGGATAATCTTTCTCTAGAAGCAGGGACAAGAGAAAAAGCACGGTCTAAAAAAATTACTTAATTTGCAATACATAGCACCTTAGTAGGTAGTCATAGACCGGACACCCTAACCTCCATCCCTGGAAAAACTACGGAGTAAAACCCCATGAAATTAATTTCCAGGCACATGAGGAATAAAAGGGTCACTGGGAACAGCCAACCTGGATATACCAACGGCAAATCATGCTTGGCCAAACTGATTGTCTTCTACAATGAAATGATTTACTCTGTGGAAAGGGGAGAACTGTCAATGTCTATCTTGACTTTAGCAAGGCTTTTGATACAGACTTTTATAGCATCTGTATAGTCAAACTGAAGAGACATAGGCTGGATGGCTGCACTACAATGTGAGCGGAGAACGCACTGCACCACTGGCTTTGAAGAGTAGGAGTCCACAGGCAACCAGCTATAAGTGGCATTTCTCAAAGGTCAAATGGAGCTGATACAGCTTAACGTCTCCATCAGTGACCTGGATGATAGGGGACAATGAACCCTGTGCAATACTGTGAATGGCATCTCTTGGGGGGAAGGGGTCAGTATATTGCAGAGCAGGGTTGCCATTCACAGGGATCCCAAACTCTGCAAGCTGGAGGAATGGGCCACTAGGACCTTCAGGAAGTTCAACAAACTAGGTTTGTTCAGCCTGGAGAACAGAAGACTAAAGAGGAATCTAATTGCTGTCTTCAACTGAGTGTAAAGAGGACTTGTAGAGAAGACAGAGGCAGACTCTTGAAGGTGGCAGTGAAAGGACAAGAAGCTACAGATCCAAATTGTAACAATAGACATTCCAGCTGGATATAAAGGAAAAGAAATTGCACAATAGATTAGTAAAGCACTGGTGTAGGTTGCTCAGGGAGGTTGTGAAATCTCGTCATTGCAGACTTTCAAAACTCAGTTGGACTTGGCCCTAAGCAACATGACGTAATTTTGAAGTTAGACCTGCTTTGAGCAGGAGGTTGGGCACGATGACCTCCAGAGGTCCTTCCAAACCAAATTATTCTATGATGCTGTGAAAGACTTCAATATGACTCCTGATCTGCCATTAGAGCATGTCCCTTCAGCCATTCAGTGGAATGTTTGAAGTAGATATTGCTGCTGTTTTCTGAATTGCTGTACTTGTTCTATGGATTAGGAGAAGTCAAATTCCTTCTATTCAACAACTCTCTCAAGCAAATTATAAGGTAACTCTAAAAAGCGATTTTCAAAAGAACTGAAAAACATTAACAAAGAATGTTGTGAGTAAGCAGCCCCTTCTCTGTACAGCAGCCATTTACCAAACAACAAGTTTAGTTTTTATATTTGGAACAATCTAGTATCACAGAAACTACATTCAAAAGAGAAGATTTTGACTCTTACACTTGGAAGTAATATCAATAAGCAACTTTAGAGTCTGGCTTTGCCATGCACTGAACTTCAAAGAGAAAGTGCATGCTCCTCTTATTTCAAAAACAAGAATTTATACTGTAAGTTGACTGTTTCTACAGAAGAGTAACACAGTATTTTTGCCTCTCTGCTTAGACGTTATGTTACACCATCTCAAACGCTACCGTTACTATCACCTGTTCTGTGTTTACTAATGTACTCGATCGTTTATTACTTCAGTATTCCTTTATATAACTTCAATTTTAAAAATAACTTCACACTATGCATAGCTTATTGTCTGTTAGTCTTAATCATTCATTGCAACCATCACAGGCAAACCTTATATGCAAAGCCACACCTAGTGTATGTGTTAAAAACTGGCATAAAGATCCTTTGCCCTGCAGACGAGCAAGACTGATCTCATTTTTTACTCAGAGAAATTATTCTATATTTATTAACATCCGTGCAGGAAATAATCACTTTTTCCTAAGCGAGGACTACTGGTATAAAATAAAGTTACTGCCATATGATATACACCCTGCCCCTACGCAAGTGAAACTACATACTCCACCTTTTCAGCTGCCATAATTTAAAATTAAAACAAAAAATTAATAGAGAATATTGATTACAGTGTAATAACAACTACCATATATATTCAATTTCCTATTATATGAACAGAAAGTCCATTTTGCTGAAAAGAACTCCATCTCAGAATCAGAGTTCGTATCATGGGATGAGCTAGTTTCTATGGCAACTGCTTTCTCTTTTACATACACTGTAGACAGCACAAAATGTCAGTTCTCTCCTAAGCTACCTTAACATTTTTAATCAGCAAATGATAATTTATGCACCATTATGTATGGCTAGCAAAAATGTCTTTAGTAAATATTTCAAATGCTGAACAGCCTGAAGTATAAAAGCACAGAGGAGCAAGTAAAGTCACACCTCCTGCACCAAATTCCTCACTGTCTAATTTCAGTCATATCGTAAAAAGCGAGAGTCAAGGAAAAATGTGGAAGAGATCACAGATGATGATCCACTACAGCACGAGAACACTTTGATGGTTCCATTAAGCGAGGAAGTGGCAGATGTTTATAGCTTGTTCAACAGTCGTTTGAAAGGCATCTCAAACAGAAGCAGCAGCTTAGAAGTGGGGACCAGAGGCAGAGTGCTTGATGCAAAACAACAAAGGTGGTGAGGTGGCTTCATCTGAGCAGGGAAGGGGAAGGTGCACAGGAGGCCCAGACCCTTGCCTTGATGGGGGTGCTTGATGGAGGGAACCCTGGGCCCAAACTGTGTGCTTCGGTTTTAGAGCCAAGGCTCATTTTTAGCTCTGACCTCAAAGATTTCTGTCTATGCTGCAGCCCAAATTCTTCCCACAGCTCCTCTGCGTGTACTCTGCAGTACAGCTGAAACTAGCCGTGTTGATTACCAGAGTCCAATATGGGATAGTATTTGAGTGTTTCCCCAGGAAACTGGTGCATTTGGCCATTTCATTGAACTCCCAACTTCGCAGCAATACCATTAGTTAAAGCCCAGCTTGAATGTCTCTGTAGGACCCATCATCAGATCCTTGATTTTAGCAGATATTCCCCATCAATGGGATCCATCCCAACCCTGAGTCAGACGACTCTGAATAACAACCAAGGAAAACCACACAAGTGCTGCAACAAATATTTGGTACTTTAAATATTTAACATCAACAGCCATGTTCATTATCCTGGGTTGACTGGTGGTAAATTAAACATGCGTCAATACAGGCAAAAGCTTTTGTTTAGGAAAGGCTAAAAGGGAACGGCTGTCTGTCTACAGAAGTCTGACTGTCAGCCCAATAGCTACTCTCCAAGTAAAATATAACAAACAAATATTTAGATTGCAACTCCATCATTTAGATTGTCTGCAGAGAAAGCCTGCATAGCAAACAATGCATTTCTTCTCATGCCAAAGACATCTTCTACTGAGAAAAGAAAAAGAAGTCAAAGAAAAAAATGAGTCGTAGAATTTATTGACTCAAAATTGTATACAGAACTGACTTCAGTAGCACCATCAACATCTGAATGTTTCACAGGCTACATCCATCCGTACACTCCAGACACGATCAAGCAAACTGCTTCCACAGATCCTAGAAGAATATCTCTGTGGAAACTTGTGTTTGGAGATATTAGAACAATTACATGAATTAGAAGAGTTGATCAGTGATTTGTCTGTACAGTAACAATAGGGTCTTTCAGGTCAAAGTTTAAGAAAGTCTCCTATTGTGAAATAAATGCTGCCAAATTCCATCTGTGTTAGTATAGCACTGAAAAGTTACTGCTACAGCAATATTTATGCACAAATGGTGCATGTGTTGGGGTATTTAGTTATTAAACAAGTATATAATATTTCCATTACTTTTTTTGCTGTATTTTCTCTTGTCGGTAGTTGATAAAGCTCTCCGTCAGACAAACATATCAGCACAGTACCACTTCAGACTGACTACATACATGGAGGCAAGACAAATCTCTTCTGTTCCCCCCACTTTGTTGACACAGTAATTATCTACACAGAACCATAAACATATACCAAGGATCTGCTGGAACGAAAATAACGATCATTGCTGGAATGAAAATAATGATCATTACTGGGTTTTTTTAATTGTTAACTCAACAGGCTCAAACAGCTCAGAATTGATTCAGACAAAACCAGGTGCAAAGCAACAATTACAGAAAGACCACTGTTTACAAGTGCAAAGAAGCAAATTTTCAAAGAGGAGAAGCCAGAAGAGAAGTGAAAGGATGCCCTATACATTGGGCCCCAGGGAAGGAGCCGCCGATTTCTGAGAAGGTAAAGCAAACCGCGCTGGTAAAGGCCAAGGGGATTACAGGAAGCACAAAAAGCAAGAGCGGATAAAGGAAGCAGATACTTCGGCCACAGGAAAATACCTTATTAATGCTTCTCGACACCTCCAGCTCGCTCTTTTTTTTATAACAACTTCCATTCCCAATGTGTGTGTTCGCATGACTTGAGAACTGCTCGAGATTTTCCCTTCCCAACCAGTAATGGCTTATTGAGAGCCCTAAGACACCCCCAAACACCAGTGATCTTCTCTTAGAGCAGCCTCATTTTTGAGAGCATAAACAATATGTGTTAAAATTAAATACCGTGGCATCAGCAACAAATACTGGCAAAACGTGCCTCAGCGTTCAAGCTACTCTTGATCCAATTACAAATGGATGAAAACAGTGGACTTGCCAATTAGAACAGAACAGAACCTGGAAAGAGAATTCAGCTTCCTCACGGAAACTTGTTTTCCTCTCGCTTTAGTGGAAAGCGCTATATTTGAACTTACAGGGGTACATTTTTTTTTCTTCTTCTTGCCTGAAGGTCAACGGTCAAGAACAAGCACGAAAATGATCCAACTTTGGCAGCTGGAACATGAAAATCTTTGAGCTGGTTGAGAGCACGTGTCAGGTGCTGGGGAGAGAACGACATTCGCAGGATAAAGGGAAGATATAAGGGTACAACTGGCACCACAGCCACCACAGCCCATCGGGCATCCGTTATTAAAATTTTCTAACCTTGCTATCTTATTTCGCAGAAGCAAACTAGATGTATTATTCTCCGTAATCAGAAGTCTTGCTTCAGAAAATCGCCGATTCAGTAGCAAGGCTGTTTTTATTAAAACAAAAGGAAGATCTCTATCATCCAAGGAGTTTCCCTGTTTTGTGACCTAACGTATGCACTAAAATTATTTAGCGAAGTGGGGAACGAATGACCAGTGAAACTATAGCGTAAAAATGCTCATAAAAAAGATAATCCAGATAATATATATAAAAAAATCTCAATTAAATAGAAGTAGTGATTCAAAAGTCCTTTTTTTCTTAAAAAAAATTCCTGTATTGTTAGCTACTATTTAAAGAATAACAATATTATGGCAGTTCATAGAAAAGGTATAGGATTTAAAAGACTACAAGAACACAGCATGGTATAAAAGCCTTTGTACTGCTTTGACTTTTATTGACCTACATGTCAATTTACTCCTCCCCAAGCATTACAACCCTAGGTGAGAAAAAAAAAAAAAAAAAAATCAAAGCAAGCCTCCTAGAAATGGATAAATCCAAGAGCTAAAGTGGAATGCAACTGTTATCCAGAAATTAATCAGCAATACCAAAGGTGATCCACTTAAAACAAGTTCCTTTCCTGAAAATATATTAAACTTACATTTCAAAGAAGCAGTAACATTATTTTATATTTAATTAAATCTGGCAATGCACTGAAATCTTAAATTTTATACTTTAGTTCTGCGTAAAGCAGTAACAAATTTATTCATATTTGAATAAAATCTAACCATGTTGTATACTACATTTTATGGTAGCTGAAGACCTACATGAAAGTAGAGACCTTCCATATACACTAAAAAAGAGATTAATCTTTTCAGTAACACTATCAAAATTGTTCCGCAGTACTCAATCATAACTGTCTTTAGTAATGTAGTAGGAAGTATGTATTTTAAACATTTGCTACTCTTTCATATGGAAAAGGATTTAAGAAAGACCAACAGTGAATACCTTTAATAACGGTGCTTGCACATCATTCACCAAACATTGAACAGATAGGTCCTTCAAACCAAGCTACTCATATGTGATTAACTCTAATTATTATTTAAATTTTTTGAAATAGCCAGCAAATCTACTTTTCATTTAGTGAAGCAAAATGGTCTATTCTGTCTTTCAGCACCTTCGCTGTAATATAAAGCAGTCCTAAAAATTACCGCTGTCAAACATGGTACAATTTTAATAGGTTTTAAAAAAGCTATGTCTACATAAACTCATTAAATCACTGTGATATCTTTGTTAAGAGACCACCAAATCTTTCATAAAGGACATTGGCCATTAGTCACGCCAGATGTCCAAAATACATATTTTAGTAAACACATGCAAAGATTTAAAAATTTTATTAAAAATATGTGCCACAATTCCATAAGAAAGACCAGTATTGTCTATTAAGCTCACTGCAAAGACAAAAGTGAATTCTAATACAAAGAGTAGAGGAAGGAATGAGGAACGATTTGTCTTCCAAAATGGAAAAAATATGCGTCCTTGAAAGCAGATAGATTCTTACTAGAATTTAAATAAACAACAGCTCTTCTAGTCAAAGGCAACCACATTTTCTTCCCTGATTTACATGTCATTCTCATGGCAGCAATGTTTAAATGACTGTACAGGGATATTCAAACCACAGAGAAAAGCTCTGCAAAAAGGCCAAAGTTTTTGCTATTCAGACTGTTCAGATTTTCCTAATAGCTGTGATAATTTCCAGGTTTTTTACGTAGCACCTGTAGTAGCATTATATATCCCATTGCAAATAGAAAGCACAACCAAACTTTGAGCTCCAATCTTTGCCAGAAGTGACCCACAACAGAACTAAAGGGATACACTTACAAGACACCTCCCAGATTCTCTGAATTTGCTTAAGATAGTCCCTTTACCTTTGTATTCAGTGTTACACAGAGCAATACAGTAACTGTAATGAACACTGGCGCGTAGAGAGAATAATTCCACGTGTAATTCTAAAACTGGCTTTTAACCTGAGTGCTACAGCTCTGCCTTTGTACGCAAACACGACATCGGGAATGCAGGTGAGAGGATGATACAACTTTGAAGAGGCACTCGCAAATAGCTATATAGTTAAGATGCAGCTATCTTGGGCCAAAGAAAAAAATGCAAAGATAAAACCCAATCCCTTTAAGAATTTAAGTCTTTGTTCACTCCTACAATAAAGTGGAGAATAAAGGGCAAGGTTTAATTTTTCAGAAGCCACCTGAATATCCTCTTCCCAAGCATTCTCACAAAAGTATCCCTCATTTTCCTTGGAAAACCATAATGGTGGAAACGGAGAAATAAGTCCTGGCTCTGCAATATATCCCTCATCCTCCCCCAACAAGTCGTTTGTCTTCCAGTAGACTTACTTAAGCCAGATTTTGATAGAGTCTGAGTCATCCAAAGGTAACAAAAAATAATTAATTTAAAAATTAAATATCCAGTTTCACTTAGCTACATTATGGTTGCCAGTAAAAGACACAGCCTACTAGTCCACAGGAAAGTAAAGTGAAAATGCCTCAATGTCAGAGTCTTACATCTCATAGGGAAGGCGGTGGTGCGCGGAAGACGTATGTCGTTAAAGATGCCTTACCAAAATGTCCAGTTTTGGTATAAAATAATCCATGCATGATAAGTAATTCTAATGCTGATTAGTAAAGATTATTTTCTGCATACTCCTTAAACTACAAAATCACCTTAAATTTTTAAATATTGCCATTGCAGGCCTTTTTAATGTAGGCTCTTAGGAAAATACAGCATGCCATCCTTACAAAATATATTGAAAAAATGCAATAAGATGTTTTTTGAACTGAAAACTCATAAAGATCATTTTCCATGCTGACAGTGCGCATTTCATCCAGAAGTTTGAAGAGTCAAATGCTACCCCAGCTGGGGGTTATTCTGCCAAATGGCTTCCAACAGTGACCACAGAGATGGAGGATGGGAGGGGTGCGTGTGTGTGTAGGAAAATAAACGTGATGGTAAGCAACCCCAAACCCACATCATCTTATCAAATATCCGACATAACGTAGCCAAACACACAATGCAAATCTAGAATACAAGACTGAAACAAAGAGACATGAACAAAATGAAATAGAGCCATTTGTGAGTTACCTGCAGAGATTTAAAACAAAAAAAAGCATACGAATGAAGCAGATAGAATTCATATGGGTTTGCCCAGGAAGGAGAAAAGGAGGGGTGAGTGTGAGGGCTGGGGGGGGAGAACAACAGATACCTTTTTTTCTTAAACAAATCCATCGTGAAAGAAAATGAGACAAGATTATAAATAGGCCGAGTTATAGCGCACCATGGGATTTTTAATCTGGCTACCTGTGGTTTTTGCAGTTAAAGCCCTATTCAGCAGTGGGAAGGGAGGGGGGAAAGCGGGGGAAAAAAAAAAGAAAAAAGAAAAACAAAATCACGTTTATGTGCCAGTTTCGCAAATGCTCACACAGCGTGCATCACCAACAATGCTGGCAAACAGGAAACACTAATTATTAGCATTTTCTAATAAGCGTATGCCTTTCAAACATTATTGATCATTACCTGTCCGTCTCGTTTCCTGCATTCTTGAGTTTTACTCTCGTGCTCTGCCATGGCAGCGCGAAGCTGTTTTTCCAGTTTCTCGATTTCCCGTTCATGGTCTCGGACCAGGCAGTCCTTCTCTGCGTTGTGCTGCTGGAATAGGTGCGTCTTCTCCTGTTCATGCTCCAGCTTCAGCTCCACTATCTGATTGGACAGTGAGGAGTACAGTTCATCAATAGAACATCCTTGTCGTCATGACAACTCCTCTACAGCTTAATTTTCCCCTTAATTTCATCAAGTTGGCAATTTTATTTTTACGTCACTATTACCTCACCTTTTAAAAAGCCACTGTTAGCGTGACAGAATTCCTCCAGACAATTCCAACAATGGAGACAACTGAGCAAATCCAGCGCATCCTTAACCAATTTGTTGGTACAAATGTCGGAGCATACAAAAAAAAAATTGCATTGTCGCATTCTGTGTACAGTCCCCCCGTACCCTGCTGCTGCTCATCAGCAGGGCCGAGGATCCTAAATGGTTAATAGGCAGCCTGCTCTCCCCTTCGCTTAAGTATACACACACAACCCCCCCACCCCAGCAATTAAATCTTTTAAAGATTTCTTTATGATTTCCAAAGCGAAAGCTCTTCCTTCAATATTCCTCAATGCTGTCGTACATACAGTTGTCTTTTTTTTTTTAATAAAAAAAGAAAGAAAATTACAAAAAACAAAGCTCTATTATCCCGTTGTCAGCTACGCTATCCCAACATAAACAGATGTATGTGTTCCAGAAGGGCACCTGCTGTGCTGCAAGCTTGCACCATGATTTCATAAGAAGCCCTCTATTCTCAGGATCCTTTCCCAGTCCGCACCACACTGGATGCTGTGACCTTGGCCAGTCTTAGCCTCTCCCCGCTAGACTGAATGGCAGCCCGAGACCAAGGGCCTGGTTGCCGCAGCTTTGATACTAATCCTCCCCGCCTGCGCACAATGGCACCCTACCTGGCCTGCACACTGGAGCAGCCAGGCTGCCTTTGAAGCAGGTGATGAATAGGGACGGCAGGAAGCCGCTTCCCCACTGAACTCCGGGCCACACAGCTGCTAAGAACAGTCACTTGGATTTTTCTTCAGTTTTGGTGGATTTCAGGGAGGGGGGCGGGGGGGGGGGGGGG
>WAAD01008341.1:310667-331806 GCA_013389945.1 Fregata magnificens
GGGGGGGGGGGGGGGAGGGAGAAAAAAAATGCTCTTATCATGAATATGGTGGGTTATTTTCAGCGTGAGAAAAAAAGCGAACGGGAGGAGCCGGCTGTGTGTGCGTCGAGAGCGCCCCGGCACCTTATCTTAAAGCTGTAGCATTCAATTCTGGAATAATATTTGCCGTTTTCGTGGCTTTCGGGTTTAAAATTTGAAGCGAAGTAAAAAAAACCTGCATTTTCTCAAACTACGGATCAGCGTCTTCCGGGTTTAAAATTAAAATATGTCACCCGTGCTGCGGCCGGGAGCGTCCTTCCGAAAATGGAGCAAGTAGAACAGATGTAATATTCTACGGTTTAACGTATCTACATTATTTAATAATACTAAAGAGCTCATTAACAGACATCTGAAGGCCCTGAAGGAGTTAACCCCCCAGGAGGCGTACATTCTCTGTACTGGGCCTGGGATCCTTACACAAAGTTCTTTAAGTCAGGTTTTTGCCCAAGGTTTGTGTACAAAACTGGTTTCTCTTC
Source organism: Fregata magnificens (assembly GCA_013389945.1). Taxonomy (NCBI): domain Eukaryota; kingdom Metazoa; phylum Chordata; class Aves; order Suliformes; family Fregatidae; genus Fregata; species Fregata magnificens. Next base: position 311,183 of record WAAD01008341.1, read on the forward strand.
AGATGCTATCGGTGTCCTTCGCGTGCCTAAATGAAAGAATTCTTCCTCCCTGAAATAACTGTAAAGGCTTTGCCTGAGTTATGGGAAAAAAACGTTTAGTGGTTTTTCATCAATCAGACCCGATTAAAAAGAAATCGTGTCAACAAGAGAGGTCTTTTTATTCAAACATTTTCTTTTCTTAATTACCGGATTTTCAGCTGGTTGCGCCACACAAGGTCTGGGGTAAGACAGTTTGTTGTGGGGAACTTCAATTATTTAGGTTTCACTTTTTTAACTGAAGACAAGAAAGGGGAGCAGGCAGGGAACGTGTGCTGGAGGGGGGCAAGGGACAGATCCTGCTTCTTCGACCAGTGACACGATACATGCCTATGTCACCAGTTTACCCAACCAAAGCAATTACAGTTTTATTTAGTCATCTCTTCACCTACAGCATTTATATTATAGGCACAATGGTTTTGAATTTAGGAGGTGGAAAGAGCTAAAAGGGCCCGGGCCTTCTGCACGCAGGAGGGGTGTCCCCCAGTCTGCTACATGGGAAGAGAAAGGATGGCAGTGCGAGGGGAGGTGTTCTATAAAAGGCAAATTTGTTGAAAGGAAAAAAACCTCACCGCTTAAAGCACAGTATTCCCCACGATGTTTTTATTTTGCTTTTTAGAGATTTCTGGCAGGGAGCAGAGGGGAGAGACAGGAGAGGAGAGAAAGGATGGGGACGAGAGCATTTTCTTCCTTCAAGTTCAAAGACCTAGAAAACCCATCTTCCCTAATGAATATTAAAAAGTACCCCACATTTGTAACCAACAAAACGTGCTTTCCTGTACAAATAACATGAAGTGACTGAGTAGCTATTTGACGGCACTGGTGAACACTCACTGAACCTCCTGTTCTCCTAGAACTGCTGCCAAGCACTACGGTTTCTCTTCTACTCCTCCCTCTCCCATTCTTGTATTGTTGTTGGGTTTGGTTTTTGGTTTTGTGTGGGTTTTGGTTTTTTGGGTTTTGTTTTGTTTTGTTTTTTTAAAGGGGGAAAAAAAAATCATGTATACCAACAAAAGGGAAAAAAAAAACCTATGCTGTTTTTCAGCAACGACTGGACAACTTCATCACAGGAAGCTGCATGAAAACTGTATTAATTCTTCATAAATCAGTATGGATTCTGTCTCCTCTTTGAGGTGGAGAGCACCTTTATGAATAACATAACAAAACCACCTCCTTCAAAAATTGTCTCGTGTTGAGATCTTTCTGCATCTTCCCCTACATGCTTAACACTTCATCAGATTGCATTAAAATGTCCGCTCAAATCCAGCATATAAGTGTCTAGAAGACAGACAGTTTTAGGTGCTATACATTTCAGACAGACAAGCAACACGATATTCACAATGGGCATTAGGGGCGACACTGAAAAGAAACATTCATTAAATAATAGTGTGCACCCTATTACCATAACCAGATCGTATTCATTGTGGCTTAGATCCTTCCTCATTTTGCCCTCCCAAAGATAAAAATCTCTTACTCTCTTCTCTGCACATCTGTTCCTATCTCCAACCACAGCCTGGGCACTAAAACAAGCAGGACTGTCTGACCTGATGTAGCTGTTCTTACCATGAAACACTGTTACGACCAAGTAACACAAGTATTTTAAAATTATGATCTCCTCTTACACAAATTCTTCATTTTTTAGTTCTTTCCGCACCAGTATGATAGAACCATATTCAAGGCAACAGCCAACAGCTGATTTACTGACCCATCACCAGAATTACACCATTTATTTTTAAATTTCTGCTTTTAACTAAAATTTAACAATATTTCCTTACTCTTGCAGAAAAAAGAATTTTTAAAAGACGACAAAATTCTTACCAAAAAGCTAAAAAAGACTAATCCAAGAACTGTGACAGTCTTTTGCTATTCACTCACATAAATACACACATACACACAAACTGCCAAACAAATCTGGCAATGCGGTTCATGCCCATCCTACGCAGGACACCGACAACCACAGCTGCTGATGAACGATGACGCAGGCAGACTTAACTGCACCCAAATGTGGAAGTGCTTTAGAGCAACCTGCTAAAATGAAAGACAATCTAATAAAGACCTAAAGTGAAATCATGCTGCTGTTAGCGCTGGTTCAGGTTGTACATCTGAAGAACAAAGACCTACAGTGAATAGCCTGCTGACTGCAGAAGATATTTTCAGAAGCCAAATACTTGTAATGTAATCAACATCAGCAAATACCTTTTAAAGTCCCAAGACCTTCTACTATCCAGTTTTTGCTTTTACATCACACACTAAGTTTAGGCTTTTCAATTTTAGAACAATTTCGACTTGTTCTCAAGAACAAGCATGCCTTTGAAATTCTTTTTATAGTCCCCAAAGGAGGGAAAGGAAATTAGTTAGCTCACTACCTCTTTGAAAATTGTAGCCGCCACAATAAATATTTGACACCAAAGTATAAAAATTCATGTAAATTTATGTCCACAATTCCTGAAATATTGTAAGTAACACCTATATAAAGTATACTTTTGCATGGCAGGATGATTTTATTAGCGCTATTTTGGAATGACTGACCTTCCGAGGGCTGGAGAAGCCACCGGTAAGTTACGCACATCATGACAAAGAACTGAACTAAACTCACTCGTACAGCATGCATATAGCACGTCTGTTTTGCCGCAATTCTATCTTATAAGCATTTAAGAGCGTTTGTAAATCAGGTGTCTTCATTACCATCACTCTGCTCAAAACCAGCCCTAACCTCTGCCCAGCACAGCATACAGCACATGATCTATCCCCAAATAACAACTCTGGTAAAATCTAGGGTTTTCTGTCTCCTAAGCCTATAAATAAACGCGCGTGTTTCATGAGGATATGGGGATTACCCATCTCCGCAAATACACTGCTTTTAAAAGTAATCTGATATAACAGGCTGGAGGATCGAGTATTAAACATGCTGGGCTCTGGCTTAGCATAACTTTGGGCAGAAAAGAGGAACCTTCACTGCAAGGCAAGGGAGCATACCAGAACTACTTTGCAGCAGACAAATTAAATGGATTTTAAAAGTACACATTTTTTTGAGATTTTGCTATAATTTGGAACACGAAGTACTCCCAAGATAAAAGGACAGTAATGAGCCAAGGGCAAATGGGACAGTGAAAAATATATCAGTGCAGAGCCACATATTACCACTGAAGTAGCAAATACATATAAGGGAATGTACATGCATAGCGAATGCATTTTACTTTCTATTTCATTGGAGGCTGCAATAATTTAATTGGCATAACTGTATTTCCTGTTATACTTCACCTTATAATCAACCACTAATAACTGTATTTCAACTGAAAACCAAGAATTGCAAGAAATTCTCTAGGAGAGACAAGCCGGTCTATTAGCCAAACTGCAGTTTGGTTTATCCTCCCCGCTACAACAATATACCTGAGTGGTCTCACTATGTATATAAAATTATATACCTGATCTCTAAATTTTTCCTTACAAAGGCCTTCCAGAATTTTCATATTTTTAAAGTATGGACAGCATAAACCTCACCTCCATCCCTCTATCTTCCCAATCCTCCTGCCATGAGTAAATTTGTTTTTAAGTCACCAACATGCTGGAAATTAAGTTGCATCCCTGTGATTAAACCACACCTAGCGCCATGATGAACGTCAGGAGGTCCCGCTCCCCTCCCCAGCCCGCCTGCTCCCGTAAAGCCAATGCTGTCCGCAAACAGAAATATTTCTTTCGAACTAATATACCTTGAGTCACTGCAAATGCCTGTTTGTGGCAGGCTCTGGTATACAGTCTTTGTTTAGGGATTCAGAGTTTGTCCAAGGACCTTCTCTGAACACTGAGAACCGACTTCACAGGCGTTTGCAGCCTGACTTGCTATTTACTGCAGGCACCAATTTATGTTCCTGGAATCGTCTCCCCCCTCCCTCCTCCCCCCAAAGTTGATTCTGTTGACTATACAGGGAGCTCAGGCTTTTAACTCTGAATCACACACAAGTTAGATGCCTGAAGGAGACAGTGTAAATACCCATCCGTCTGGTTAACAATTCTGTAAACAGCAATGGTACAGCGAGAAGATTTCCACCCACTCTTTACTTGGAGGTTAAATTCATATCCTTTTCCCATTTGTGAGTTTTAGCTATATCATAAAGTGAAAAGTTGATGTTGATGATTGAAGAAACTATTCCTCAGATATTGTGCGCAAATGGCATTCATCTGCATGTTAGGATGGTTCAAAGGAAACATTTATGCATCCTAGATTAATTTATTAAACGAAATTTATGCAGCTTGTTGCTGATGACACGAAAAATTTAGAGCCTCTGCTAATGTGCTCATTTGGCCTCCATGCAAGAACAGACTGTATTTCAATTATCTTAGACTATAGACAAAGAGGAGAGGAACAAAGCTTTTTACAAAGACTGTGTCCTTATAACTAAACCAGCATACTAAAAATGGATCGTGAATCTCTGAATATAACCGGGCTGTTTAAAGTACAGCTAAGAAATGCCTGGAACATTGGTCTGTCTGAGGAACACCGTATTTCAGGCACGTCTTTGCAAATGCTTTCTTCACTCGAGTGGGTAACAGAGCAGTCAAAAAGAAGCTAGAAGAAACAGAAAAGGAGGAACGATGCCAGAAGAAAAGCTAAGACATAAGTGCAGTGGCAGGAACTCTTAACTGAGAAGATATATGGGGACAAAGCAAGCTGAACGTTAGGCTTGTTATCTCTATTGGTGTGTCCGGCTGAATGTCTCTGAAGGCTTGAGCACGACCCTGGAGTCAGAGTTTAAGGTGCGCATGCGGTGACTGTGTCTTGTGATAGGACTGATGATGTTTGTAGTAGTTCTGAAGACAAGACCACCAGCTGGAAGATCAATTGAGCTAAAAGCAATTTGCCAAACAAACATGACAGGACTGTAAACTCAACGCATCCAATGTAGAAGCAGCATCTATTCTCCCTGCTTCCCGCCTTAGAAAGGCAGAGTGGCCACGGTTAAAGCAGGAGGTAATAAGGAACGCTGGCTCCTGGAGAGCCAACTCATGCTCAGTGGACCCTTCAGCCCATGACACCCCTCCAACTGACCCCTTCGGTAGGACTTGCCTCTCCAGTGCTCCTGATCCACAGGACTAAATGACATTTCTCAGCCTAAATAGCTCTAGGCTCCATTGCATGGGCTTTTCACAGCCACTCACAAATTCTTTTCACAGACAGTACTCATTTTCCCGGAGGCGATTCCTTTCCAAGTCCCGTCCCCAAGCCACAGCAGTTTCTTGGTTTAATGCTTAATCCCCTCTTTTTACTCTATTCCTTACCTACGCTGTATTTTCCCCTCTCTCTCATGAGGTCACAGCCTTTACACCACTCTTTCACCACAAACTGTTCTGGCTCTGTTTCCCAGAGAGGACATGGAAATTCTCAGCGAAACTCTTCAGAACTGAACTTCAGCTGCTGAACTCCTGAACATCTGAATTAAGCAATGTTTATTACCTAAATACACTTGAGTAGATCAAGGGAAAAATAAAAAACACACCCAGGTCAAAAATACCCTACCTTCAGATAAAAAAGAGACCCAGGTCAAAAATACCCTACCTCCAGCATTTCACGGAATTATCACTGCAGTTTTAAGCAAAAGCAAAATAACATCATCACAGCCTTGATAATCCAAACACTGGTGAAATCTCTTGGCACAAAGTTAAACGGTTAAAAATTATCAGGGGAGATGCCCAACTGTTAGATGTTAATCTAAATAACACTTTAGAATATTTTTAAGCAACTGAGCATGAGATTGTGCTCGGAATCTTAACATTAGGCTAGCACTGAATAAGACGTTTGTTTTTAAAATATATACACTTACGTATAAAACCAATGGTTGTGTTTACAAAACTCATATTTAACCTGAGATAGCCTCACTCTTTTCTTTAAATTAATCTCTAGAAAGTTATAAAAGAAAAGACATCCAGAAAGATCTAAAGAATATTCTTCCTCTCCTCATCATCATATTTTCCTCTGCTCCAGCCCACTGCTAAAATAAGAACAATTTCCCAACACTACCTTGGACACTTGTCCTTGCTGCTGGCAGGTAAGATTACAGCCATGCTTTTTTCCACTTTTAACCAGCTGATTCTGCACTACTTTACCTCTTTTTCTTTAATATAAAAAGGCATATTTAAGCTCAACCACGTCTTTGTCTTGCTCCCAACTTAAAAGTGTAGACTATTTCTCTCATCTTTAACATGATTTCAAAGTGATTTTGCTAAATACCCACTAAAATATTTTGAAGGTGTCCTGTTTCTTTCCTATTTGGCTAAATAGGACAAGACGACAACTCTAATTATTCCTTCACAAGTTTTACAGAAGTCAGAACCCAACAATAAGTGTCACAAGAAAGGATTTCCTGAGATACGGGGAGATTCTTCAGCTATCACGTAATAGCTTTCCACTTCGCTACGGAAGCATGAATAATTATTATTTTTAAATGGAATAAACACTATTAAAGAAAAGACAAACCAAAACAAAAGGCTTATTTATACCTTCAGGTTGGCATCTAATCTCAGAATGTCCATAACTCAGCAAGTGACACCGTCCTGCTATCACAAAAATTCATCAACTTTTTCATAGTGCGTTCTCCCTGCTAGGAAAATAAAATTTCATAGACTTTGGCTCTCTTACTAAGCTTGCATCTCACTTTTCACACTCACTCAGTCATAGCACCACAGCAACTATTTATAGCAAAAAATGGGTGTAACAGTGATCATAGTGATCTATTATTGGGTTTTGGTTTGGTTTTTTTTAAAAGGACAAGCTAATGCCATTTAAACATTAAGATCTCCAAAAGCTCACTGAAAGTGTTCCATTCATGACAATTTATGAAAATCTGCTTGAAACGAAGGTGAGTACGTACTGGACTCTGCTGCGAAAAGTCCCTGCTTGAAGCCCTGCTCCACCATGAGCGCTCTTGCTGTGGTACCACAGCTCGCCCCGAGAGACGTGCTCTCAGAAAGTGCCCAACTGACGTGGATATGGGGAAAAGAAGCAAACTCATTAACTTTTCTGTCAAATTTGCCTGCCTAAAATCCGTTACTGCGAAGTTTGAGCACATGCTCTTTGAAACATTTGGGCTTGTGGAAAATTATTTCAGCAGAAACACTTCCCAGGTATTTTGANCCTTTTTTCCTGTGCTGACAGTGCCATAAAGCCCGACTAGAGATACTGCAACCATTTCAAAGGCAGGAAAGGCTGAGGCCTTCGCTGTGGTGTCCACTGGCTTTGAAGTGCCGAAAGCAGCTGCTCCTAGCAGATAGGAACCGTGGTGCTGCTGGAGTTATTTTTTTCTTCAAAATATACTTTCAAATCTAACAGCTGCAAGTAGAACAAAGTTGAGCTAAAGTATATTTAAAGAAAAAAAAGCCACCAGTTTCTCTCTACGAGTGTTCTCAGTGGATACTTCAAAAGAAAGTGGCACTGAATCAGATGAAGCTGGAACCAGGAGTCACACATGACAGCTGAAACCAAATACTGCAAGATCCAAAATTTTGTCTTTGCTTTATTAATGGATGCAAATGCATTTGAAAAGTTAACAAAATACTAACTGCCACGGTTTTGTATGTTTTTTTCCTAATTCTTCAAGGAAAATAAAAAATATATATCAGGTTATTTATTGATAGAAATATTGGATAAATATCAATATATAATATATCAGTATATCTAATCTGTAGGCAGAGCAATCTTTCAGCCCCACAACCAACAGTCCATGTTCACACCAGTAATCTCTTCGAAATCAAAATTCAAGGAGACTCCTGTGAAGCACAGGCAACCATTCATATAAAGCAGAGAGGTAAAACCACAGCTCTCAAGTTCCTACACTTCCAAGATGTTTCTCAGGTTGGAGAACTGGATAACACATCAGTTCATTTGGTTCTTCATTACCAACTTGATTAAATTTACGGGCAACTGAACCGTCCAGTATGCTGCCAGTGCTACCTCTGCCACTCACCATGCCAACCTACACAAAATATAGCTGAAGGTCAATTTTCTTTCCCTTTGTATAAATTTCATTTGACAATTAGATTCAGACACTTGAGGCAGAACATCTCAAAGCAATTACTACATTTCTCAGGTAACTAAAGTATCTGGGTTTTGGTTGAGTGTCTATTTCCCGACTCGAAGTCTGCTAGAGCCCTGCTGAAATGCACCACCAATTCTAACTTACTGCTCTCTTTAAACAGTTTAAATCAGTCTCTTCCTTCCCAAGTAACCGCCAAAGAAATATGCAGTAAAACAAGGCAAGGAAAAGTCTGCTTTAAAAATGGTTTAGAAGTTCTGAAGCATAAATAGAGAGTAATACAGAGAAACAGAAGTTGGAACTACTGACAGGAAATTTTAAGAGTGGAAGAACTGAGCTCATACCGCTCCGTGGCTGGGCTGAAGGAGCTTTGTACTGCAGAAATGACAATACAAAAAGAACGTCGTTTCCAATGATAACCCGTTGCAATCTGCAGGAAGGGTCGCATATTTTTCATGTTCACAAGCTTTCAAAGAACATTCCAAATGAAGTATGAAGAGAAAAAAATTTTAAAAAGGGCATAAACAGGATTCCTCTGAAAATTCTTCTGAGGCTCTCATTGTTTAGCTGTTTAGTGCTGAAACCCTTTTCTTGAATGAAGTCTAGCTGTTCTTTCTTACAGTAAAAAGTAGTTATGCTAAATAAAAGTGAAGCAGTAAACATCTCCTCTTAGTGGAAAATGCTTTCACTGATGTTTACCACAATATCAACACTGTTACAGAATACCAGTGTAAAAAGATTCACCAAAAAAGTTAAGTATCCCATTCCTGTCTTCTTTTTTGGTTTTTTGTTTTGTTTTTTTTTTTTGATCCCGTTTCCAGAAGGTCTGAATATAACAGGCATGATGATACAAGAAAACAAATAAAAAATAAACCATGACACTACTAGGCATTATCATTTTCCTCTAGTGCACAAAACCAGCAGATTATTTGGCAGAAGATTGTATCTATGGCTTAGTAGCTCTTGCCATGTATACTGAAAGTAAAAAAAATAGCATTTGTAGGTAGGAACAGGATTGTCATAACCTCTGATGAAGTGCAGATTAGTACTTGTCTCTGTAGATCATGTTCCTAAGCTTGGCAACAAAATCTTTGAATAAATGCTTACTTTGGACTTTAAAGATGCACCACAAATTATGAGAACTGTAAAGAAAAAAGTGAACCAACCATATCACTAAAATGATGTGAATATAAGATTCCATAAAAAAAATACCCCCCACACTTCCCATTGTCCTCCCTTCAGTACGTCCCTTAATTGACACATCAAACTTCCTCACCTTTAATGCAAGCAATTGTTGCAATGGCTTTCACATGAATAAAGCATTTGAAGAAAATCTATTGCCATGATTACATAGTAGTGACTGCATTTGTGATTTCTAGCCTTTGTTCCAGAGATTACAGTAAATCATGAGAGAGAAGTAGAATTCTTACTGTTCTTCTGGCAAATGAGGTCATCTGCAAGACAACACCCAGGAAACAAAAACCCCAATACCACTGCAACATGGACTATTCCTGAATCCTTAAATAGAACAATCATAAATAATATCACCCCGTAAAACAAAACACCTCTGGAGATGTACCTATTACATGGGACAGCTTCTCACCCTTTGTCAGGTGACAACACAATTACTCATGTTGACAATTCTGAGTGACGATACGGAAAATACTTTGATCCGAACCAACAACTCCCTTCGATTCAAATCTAAGTTGAGAGCCATGCACAAAACACACTATTGTTCCTCCCAACCACAGGTGAAGGTATCTCTCAACACCTACCAAAGTGATCCCGTTCATTAATTAGTTGAAAATGCCCCTTCCAGATGGACAGAGCAGGTCTTGTCCCACAAGCCAACTGCAGTATTTCATCCTCTTACCAGCCCAGAAAATAAACAGAAATGAAACCACACTTCCCTGGTGGAAATGTAAAGTCACATCCATGCAAAAACATAGATAAGAGAGAACTTTAAGCTTATGGACTAACTATCATTGCTAAAAAAATTTTTTCAATCCTTTAACAGGTGTTACTGAACAGACACGACTTTAGTTTCATGACAAAGTACCACCTTATGCAAGTGTTTGATGGGCTGTTTCAGCTGCGTAGCTCTCAAGTCTATATCATGCAATAATTTGTCTGTTTCTATTTCCGTTTTTTCCCTTTACACTTCGCAACACTACTGAAAACTTTGTCTCCACCCAAATGTTTCCTGAATATTTCCCAACCCTGAAATTACACTACAATAATGAAAATCACTATCAGTGGGCCAAAACAAGCGTTCATATGAACACTCCCCGCGTTAAAAATGATAAAAAAAGAATAAAACGCTGTTTCTTGACAAGAAGAAAAACAGATAACACATTAAATAACTTCATCTGGCCATTATGAAAATAGGTGTTGCCACCTGTAAGCCTGGGAAACAACGTGAAAGAGCCAGAGGTACAAAGGATTGCAAAGAGGAAAGAAAAATATTTTCTATGTAGGCTCTTCCCCCTCCATCCCCCATCGCATAAACTCTGCATATCTATGAATTTTGTCTTTATACGAAGAACAGCAACACACAGCGAGAACAGGATTAAGCCTGCCACAGGAACTGACCTACACCTGCGTGAAAAGATGTCCCTCCTCCCCTCCACCCGAACGAGCAAACCGACTGACCTGTTGCTCGTATCTTTGCTTGAGCTCTTCCAATTGCCAGGAGAATTCCTTGGATTGCTTTTCCCGGAGCGATTTTGATCTGCTTAGATCTGCTTCAACCTTTTCCATCTACATGGTAAAAGAAAGGGAATATTTAATTTTTTTAAAAGAGGCACAGCTTGAAACGTCCTGACATTTCTCCAGTTGTTTGCAAACCATCAAAGACACGCATATAACTTGCTGAGAATGACAATAATACTATTCGTATGGAGTGAAAATTAATATTCAGTGAATATCGGATTATTAGTTACTTAAGGATATAGTGATCAGCTACACCATGCCACTCCCTGATTACAAAGCATTGACTCAGTTTTTCACTTGACAGTGGCGAACATCCCATCAAAATTAAGTGAATATTTTTTCTAGATATATTTAAGACTCAACTATATTTCACTTTAAAAATATTGCCTGTGGAAATTCAAGGGAAATCATGTGTGAGTCAGTGCACAAACTACACATTTAAAGTAAGTTTGCATTAAATCAGTAAAATAACTTAAAAGAGAATTATTTGGCTGCAAGTAAAGTTCTCCGAAGATAGTCATCGCCTGTGAATAATGAGTCCCACAGATTCCAACACACAGCGTCAAGGAAGCAATTTCGTAACGCAATTAACAAAGGCTTTTGTATCAAAAGCATAACGGTTAGCTGTACATTACAGGCATGTTTCCAGGGGAGCATATATATATATATACACACACGCGCAGAGTACTATGCTGCAGAGCATAGTCACCAATTACTTTTAGATCTAGGTCCCAACACAAGCAGTGAATAAACCATCTCCCTAAAAAAAGACAGAAAAGGGGTGTAGCTGTCAGGAGGACCAGCGCTGCCACAAGTCCATCTGCTGTACCAAAAGAAGAAATGCATGAATTCCTGAACCGCAAGCCAAAATCCTGTTTGGCCTAAGGGAGGGCTCTGTCTTCAACAGATGTCTCTGCCAATTGGCCTGGACATCACTTCTAAGCCAGGGAAAGAGGAGAATAGGCAGTACTCAGAGTAGGGAAAGCATTTTATTGGAAAATACTGCAGCAAGAGAGGAAGATATAGGACTAGGAATAGTCGGCCAGATAGAAAGTGGAAAAATAAAATCGAAAGGAACAAGTTATCCTTCCAGTAGCTCTTGAACCTCACTGCTACTACCTGCTATTAAGAAAAGGGACTTCAATGAATATTTTATGAATAATTTCTTCTGCCTCCAAACTTACTCAAATTGCATGTCCATAGCCATATTTTACTCAGCTCAATAAAACCCAGAAAAATAAAAGATCTTGTTACTTTATGAAAAGGATTTTTATTTTTAAGAGAATGAAAACATTCTAAAAAGTGAGATAGTAAAACCATATGCAAAAATACTTTAACTCTACTGGCTTTTGTGCTGTACTCATTAGGTCACATTCATATATCTCCTACAAGTGCAATGAGGGCTCTTGATCATTATTTGCCAAACCCAGGATACACTAGATCTAAAGTACGACGACGTAGTCTATGTATTGTTTCTCTTTTTGCTAGTTACTATTAGAAAAAATGCAGATCTTACAGTTAAAAATGTATCACTTGCCCATCAAGCAGCATCAGGTGACTCTTAATAATCACAAGCTTGACAAAATGGGAAGCACATGGCAAAAAAATATCACAGAGCCAAACTAATGAATCAAATATTGATTACAAGAACTGAAAATGCCAGACCGCATCCTACTTACCTCCATAATTAACCTTACTACAGGCCAAAAAATGGTTTTAGAAGCCCAATATTTCTAGCGTAGTTAAAAGTACAGTGTTGCTATAGCTACTACAGTTTTTGTTTTAAGTAATACATTCCACCTAACCACAAAAAATAGAACTTTCCAATATGTTACAATCTAGCAGGTGATTTATCTAAAGAGCATGTGTATGCAGAAGAATGAGAAAGGACAAAGCTATAAAGACAGCTTCAGCAGTGTTTCTTTCATGTATTTCCTTGAACCTTGGTTCCTGTAGAAGAGTACTGCTCAATCGTACAATATCATTTACTGTCTCTATATTTTTAGCATGCAAGTAAGGACAGAATAAACCCATGGCTAATTCTTGGGAGTACAGCAAAATTTGTTTTCAAAATTTGTCACAGCAATATTCTAAAAGAAATTTGCAGCCATTTTTAAATGACAATTGACTTTAAGTTGTCCAAATTCTTTTGCTTTTTTTTTTTTGGTTTTGAATTGTTTTTGTTTGCTGGTGTTTTGTTTGTTTGTTTGTTGGTTTTTTGTGGTTGGGTTTTTTTTGTTTGTCGGTTTGGGTTTTTTAAGTGAATGAAATTACTATTAGCTTCTAATTCTATTCACTATTAGTGTTTCTAGAATTAGACTATATCCCTCTTGGAGCAAAAATGAGATATTATTTTAAGTCGTTGTGAAGAAGTTGGAGGAGAGTCTCACAGCACAGAAAGTGTCAGATTAAAATTGTAGGATTTGTAGTATTGCCCTCATGGGTCTAGTTTGCAGAACAACTCTTGCTTTTATAAGTTTGTTCTTGCTTTTTTTTTATTTCCAAATTCTATTATTTGCTGTCTGCATGGGTCTTCAAAATCCCAGCGATGCCTTACTTAATTTCTCACTTTTGTTGAAGATTTTCAGAAAAAAAAAACTTCACGAGAACAACGAAAAGAGAATTTGTTAAATTATAAGCCAGCACCCTTAGAAACCCATTACAATATCAGACTGCAGCATCCTACTGTCAACAGCAAGGTTTGCTTATGATAGGTGAGGTTGGAAAACTGACTATATGGTCAGGTAGAATTACAAGCTTGAAACATGTAGAGAAATTTCAGCCACATGAGCAAGTTAAGGAAATACTCCCTTCTCTCCCCTTCTTTTTGATCACCTGTCACTTGCTCCTTATTTCACTCATTGTGCCGCATTTGTAAAATCCCAGGGACAACAGTTTAACTGTTGTTTGCTCCATAAGGAACTTAAGACACTAAAATCTTTTCACATAAACTCCTGCTACTAATTTTCAGGGACAGAAAAACGGGTTTTTCTGCCCTCTGCACATGACTGCCAGCAGCCACAATGGCTCTGCCCCTGTTTAGGCTCAAACTGATTACAAGACCTCATTAACGGACGACAGAGTCCTTCCGAAAAGAGTAGGAAGAGACACACATTTAAGTGGAAAATTACAAACGTTGTTCCATAGGGGTGTATAAACTAACACTTTATACTCTCACTCCTGAAAAATCCCTAATCAGTATCATAACCGCAGATATCTTTATAACAATGACAATTCTGGCTTTGTTAGAAAGATGAAACAACTGCTAACATCCCTTTTTGACTTGCTAGCAAAGACACTACATTCTGAAAGATTTTGATGTAGCACTCTCAAGTGAAGCATGTTTCTGGCATTATAAGATCAGAATATGCTATCCTACTGAGACAGAGTTTCAGAAAGGCTGGCATTGTGACCTTCTCACCTGCTGTTTCATTTCAGCATAGACTTTTTCTGAGTTCAGCTCCACCTGCCGCTTAAACTCCTCCAGGGCAGCATCTGCCTGCTGGGCCTGCAGCCTCTGTACCTCTGTCACCCGAGTCAGCTGCTCCTCCTTCTCCCTAGAAAGTCACAGAAAATTTTCAGAGTTCAAGTATCAAATAAAAGAACAAGTGTGCTAGTGTAAAAGAGAGGCCTTTAACCCTATCAGTTTAAAATAGTATTCAGATTTCAATTTCCTGTCCCAGCTTCTGCCAAACTTCCCTTAGCAATACTTTGAAGAAGGGAATAGAAGGCTAGAGTTATTTTCGCTTTCTCTTACTGAATTTCGCGCACCTAAACACGGCGTTCATAGCTTACGACAAGGCCTCATCTTCAAAGTCTGCATTGACTTGAACATTTTACTACCTGCTGTATAACCCCCTTTTTTTAACCTCACCTTTAAAAGCATATTGCCCCCCATATTTAAATGAATTGCTTTTAGCATGACCGTCTTCTCCCATGAAAAACAAACAAAAAAATTATGGCGGTGCCATCTTTGCTCCGACAAGACGCAGGATTATTCACTGCTTGACGTATGCCAAAATGCAAAGCAGGGTAATGCGTGACATATGGTACCTTCTTAATCTATTAGAAACCCATAATGCTGTAATATCTATTCAGCCTTTAAAGTAACGACAGATGTTAAATCTTTATGCAAAGATATTTCATATTAACAGACTATACTACTTGACATATTAATGTCAATACATATATAGAAATCGGTTCGGGTTTCTTAAGACATCATAGTATATAAATAGTAATGCGTGTATAACATTTTATGTACATGCCCATCTATATACACATCTAAAAAGCAGACACATCCAGCATATTGACACATCGCAGACAAAAATTGTGATAACTTGTAAATATTTAAGAAATTTTGATGTGAGTCCTCACACAGGAAACAATCAGGCAGCATTATTAACTTTCTATTACACGGTTCTACTATCGTAGGTCAGTGGAGTTGCCTGACTTTGTGCTAAAACAGAGGGGAACCCAATGGTGGGATCAATGGCCAAAGCTGGCTCTACCAGTGGTTTGTAACAGAAGACACATTCAAACAGACCTGTGGCTGACATTTTCATTTTACAGGCAGAGAAAGCACCTCATGATAAATTTCCCATTTTGACAGAAATTATTTCCATATAAAACCAAGAATCTGACACATAAGAGACGGAAAAGACCAGCTAATTCATCTAGTCTGTCACCTTGCCAGCACTGAAGTAGCTATTACAGCACCGAGCAAGCCTTTTATAAAAGGTCAGGAAGCTGCCAATCCCAAAGTTACAGCACTCACATCCTCTTCTGTGGTTTTCATACCAGACTTTGACAATGGGACAAAGAACATAATCCTATATCTTCACAAAGTGTCCATTTGCAGTGTAGGAGAGCAGGATAATTCTATTAGCAAAGAGATCAAAGAAATGCCCCAAGCCCTGAGTAAATATATTACTGTTTACTCTTATAGTTTTTTCATTATACATACTTTTTAAAAATATTTTATTTTGGTACCTTACAGCTGATTCAATAATTGAGACATAAGGAGACTGCTATTTTCCTTACAGAAAAAGGAAAATTCCTTTCTTACCCAGCAGAAACAGAACAAAATCCTGTATCACATTTTTGGTGATAATGATTTAGCATTTTTGGGTTCGTGTTCATAGAAGAGCATGTGCAAATTTTCTTCAAATTTGCTAGAGAGCTTCTGTCACCCCTACACAGGTATCCTTTATTTCTACTGTCACAGCAATTCCATTTTCTAAACTCCTTTGAGGGGGAAGCATAACTGTATATTAATCTCAGTTACCATATTATCCATTAATTTACAAGACAATAAAAATTACACAGCAAAAAAACCCCAACTCCAAAATCAACATTTTTTTTCCCCATCTAAATTCAAGTGGCAAAAAGAGCATTTAGGATTTAAATTGCTACTACAGAGGATCCAAACGATCAAAATTGCAAGTACAAAAACCCACAGACATTTCTCAGAATGGGCACACGAATGATGTCTCCAGAGTTAAAAATGATACGAACTGTCTAATGAGTTAGTTATGCATCTGCTCGAGCTGCAAAGGCATTTGACTCACTTATCCCCTTGAAACCCAGGTACCAGGGAGCTGCGGAATATAGAAGTTTTAACGTCAATAGCTGTTTGATGCTGAATTACAGTGAGCACGTCATCTTCCTCTCCCACAAGATCTACCAACAGTTCACAGGAAAGTATATGTAAGAGGATGAACTATCTTCCGAGACCTATGTACGGCTCAACGCCCTGAAAGAGAAGATAGGAGCCGGGCAGCAGCATGGTTCACCAGTGGAGCACTATCCACCTGTCACCTTGGAGGAAACACCGAGAGGTGAAAACCTCGGCTTCCCCTCCCAAAGGTCCTTAATGCAGTTATGGGCACTGGGTAACAAGTCTCCCTCCCCGCAAAACACATCTAATACTTCCAATCCACACTGGATACAAAACCAAAACCCAAAGCTTATTCAAATATATACACACTGGTAAGTGTCAAGAGACATCGGAACAACATTTTTGGTCCAGTCGGATGGAAATGCAACAAATCTAAACATAAAAGGACAAGATGCCAGTCCTTGTGCTGTTAGTGAGCCTCCGAATTTATACATCTTCCTCTCGAGGAATATATTTTTATTTTGAAATATTATGACATAAACTTTTAGGAATCTGGTTTTATGCATCTTCCTTTCTTTTAAGGACTTAATCCCATGAATAGATGCAACAGCTCATTATAACCAGGAATAAAACTTCATTTTTTAAGGATGTGGGAGCCAGCTCTCTCTACTTTTTGTGCAGTTAAGATTTGTACAGAAGCTTAGAAAACATGTACAACAATGGACCACGGTTCACAAATATAAGAAAAGCTCTACTTTTTTTTCCCAAGACACTGAGCAATGTGCCTTGCATGAAGCACTAAAATATTCACTTTGAAGATTTTTTTTTTTTCAGTTGGACTAGTTGTGGGGCCGAATACAATACAAGTACATCACTTAAATCCCCTAAAGCTGAGCCGGCTTGAATATAAAAATAGGGTGAATTTACTCTTTGGCCCCAATCTAAAAAGCAGCAAATTCCTCTTGTTTCAGCCTATAAAGGATACGGCAACAGAATTAGCAATCTTACACAGCACAAGCCATCTCAGTGAAAGTTGACTATGAAGTCCAGAATTGCAATTTCAGAAAGCAGCACTCTGAAGTGTACTGATAAATGGAAAATATAAACATCTTACATACTTCCTCTTCATGCTTAATCATAAATATTTTCCTTGCTTCATAAAATATCTTCCAAGAGGTAACAACTAAACACAGTAAGACATTACAGCATTGCAAGTCAAGTTAATGAAACACAGGGCAATCCAGCAATTTACACGAGAGGTTAAACAAACTCAAGATGACCCAGTGAACGTGGCAGGAACCAGCACTGTCACTCGCAGGGTTCCCACCATTCCCTGTACGAAAGCAAGGGCTGACCAACAGCAAACGAGAACAGGAGTTACACCTGTCTCGATGACAGCCTCTTCAACAAATTAAAACATTTTAGACTGCGTGTAAACATACAGATGTACCAAATGTGTACCTCCATGAGCTAACATGTGGACAACTTCTGCGGACAGCGAGTTTCACATCCCATTAGCAAATCTGCACACAAGCGCCCCGTGCCTAGTTTAGGGAGTTTTTCAGTGATATGAAAAATAACTAGATTGTGAAAATCTTGATGTTTTCTTATAAAGATTATACCAGGCTTCAATTATGAATATGCAAATTCTTTGCCAGGTTTTCAAATACTGCTGGCAGCAGCGAAAACCCACTCGTGTCCAAACAGACCACCGTTTCCTGAGTTTAGTGGAGCACAAAAGCAGAGCGAGGAATTTCTATGGTAAGGATACATTTTGCCACCGAAGCAGCTTCTGAACTTAGATTCTGATGGACTCCACAAGAGGGAGAGGCTTCATCTCTTGTCTATCACAGGTTAGTACGGCTCTGGGTTTCTGCCTGTAGTTAAAAATGAATCTTGCTCTGTAAGGTCGAAGCAAGGAAAAGCAGAGTAATGGCTGAGCCTTCGGTCCCACTGATGAAGCCGAGATCTTCAAACGGTGATCTGCTCGGAAAGGCCAGGCTCTCCTGCTGATTACCCTGATTATCCCGCATCACATATATGCGCTGACCCTGTGTATTTGGATTTGCTGTACTTACACAAGCCTTTGCCCATTCCTTCCTCTCTTCCCCAAATATGAATACTTCTGAGGGAAAATTGCTTCACTACCCACCAAGCTGCAAACTATTCACTCGCTGGAAGGCAGCTGAAGGAGGATATTGCTGGGTTTGTTTGTAAACAGCTTTCCTTTTTATTTGTTGACACAAGAAATAAAAAAATTGACTCTTTTGCTAATCTGTGTTGAAACAAAATCCGTTATCACCATTTATATAGTCCATTCAGATTAAAAAAAACCCTATATAAACACGTTCCCAAAGGAGAAGACAACTCACTAGACAATATAATATACAGCACACTGAGTAGCTAAAAACATAGCCGTCCTCAAAACGTGTATGATCTGCCCATGCAAAAGCAAAATTCCGGAACTTTACCTTAGTATCGCTTGTGTATAAGCTACAGACACAAGTACCCGTCCAGTATATGGACACACATGTTTCCATATAGAAAATCTTGTATAAGCGACCCCACAATCCTGCTCCTGCTCTCAGAGAGACTCTCACACGGAGGCGCCCTGATAGTGGCAGAACTCCACACGAATGCAGCAGTTTATTGATTTACAGCCAAATGCAAGATCCGTGACACAACTTTTTAGCTGGGTGCGATAACCGTTAAAAAACGCTCCACTCAACAGCCCCTCTAATTTAATTTCTAGAATGCAGACTATTTCAACTACATAAATAATGTATTAAGGCCTAAAGTACCATAGATTTGTAGAAAGAAGGGGTTACTGGTTTAGTGCTACAGAAAAATGCTTCAGTAGTAATAACAATTCTCTGAAATACACAAAAACACCAATTTTACTTCTCCTGCTCTACTATTTTTAACATAAGTAACAGCTTCCTGTGTAAATTACATATTGGGCCTAAATGCACCCATCTTAGCTGTGGTTAGAGTATCTCACTGCGGAGGCAGTTGTTACCAGCAAACAATGAGGAATGACGAGGGCTCTCCTACAACACGAGCACCCAAACATATGGAATGTGTGCAGAACACTTCTTTTTGGTGTGGAGAGGAAGAAAGACAGTGTGAAGTCATTCAAGCGGAATGATAACGAAACCAAAGCCAGATCAAAGGAACGAAGAAGAAAGACTGAAATGTGAAGCTGAAATATTTATTGCCTTCAAAACATCATCCCTATCATGTCCCTGGGCACTTTAATATTTCGAAGTTGTTAGAAAACTCTCTAACTTGTTTCATCATTTCAAAGAAATAAAGCCAAAAATATAAAGTAGTGAACAATTTTATCTTTCGTTCCCTGATTTTAAGTATAAGATGAGCTTGTCTTTATGAGAAAAAGCACGAATCCACTTATAAATTGTTTACAGTTTGCATAATTTGAGATGTTAACATCAAAAAGCCGGTCTGCATTCCTTCAAGTAAGCTATAACAATGAATGACATTTACAATACAATTACTATTTTGAACTATATACTTATGTTTTAAATAAATCATGAGATAACATTAACAAACTAAACCGCTACTTAAAGCCATTCATGAATTTCGAGTAAATAATATTCCCCATGTGTATATCACACTTCTGTGGAATAAGAAGAATAATGCATTACATTCAAAATTAATGGCTCACAAATTAACTAGACATTGGTTAAACACACTAATAATTATTATAACTATTTCTCATTATAATAATGACAGGGTACTGTTGTGCTAGGTGCTATGCAAACAGAATAAAACCAGCAACTGCAAAATGATGAATGAGATGTGGGTTAAAAGGCTGGGCAAGTGTTGTAAATGTGGCTGGAAAGGAAAATGTTGTAATTTTGCTCAACACTGCAGAAACTGTCTACAAGATTTAGATACACCACATATATGAAAGGCCACAGAGGCCCGGTTATCAAGAGAGGAGGATTAGAACAGAGATTAACAGTCATGGCTTTTACATGCTGAGATGACAGCTAAACCTCAGCAAGGAGAACATGGAGGGGAGAATTAGAGAGACAGGTGTAGATAATGGCTTAGATAAAAGGAGACAAGACTGTAATTAAAAGGTGGACCAGAAAGTCAGCAGCACAGATAGTAAATAGATTCATGAGATACCCAGAGAAGGGGTGCAAAGAAGGAAAAGATAGGGATCAGAGAACAGTGCTGTGGCACAGAAAGCTGGAGGGCAAATA
>WAAD01008343.1:0-73997 GCA_013389945.1 Fregata magnificens
CTCCATCATCCCGGCGCCCCCATCATCATCCCGGCGTCCCCATCATCCTGGCGACCCCATCCCTGTATCCCCGGACCGTGTCCCTTCCCAGCCGCACGGCAGTGGCCAAACCAGCTCCGGATGTGCTGCCCTAAACGCGGCCCTTAGTCCAACCTATGGACTCCGCACCATCCTCATGCGCTGCCCCTTCCCACGCCAGCACGGGTTTTGGGGAGCACTGAAAGAGCGAGCCCCGACTGCCCGATCCTGCTGGGCTGTTCCCACCTCCAACACGCTGACTGCCCCAGTAGCAAGGGTCCGCTGGGTGCTTTTTGGCTGGGTTAAGCCCCCCCAGACCCCCCTGGACCGAGCGTCACAGCTGCCTGGGATGGAGGGTGCAGAAAAGCAACCAGGAATTATTGAGTGTCCATGCACCGCAACCAGATTTATGAAGTAAAGCATTTTTGCTGAGACCAGGCCTGACCCCGCTGCCTGCCTGGGTGCTCCCAGCAGGCGAGGGGCAGTTTGGGCCTGGGACAGGCCACGGTGGTTAATGCCAGCACTGGGACAGGGCAGCGCGGTGCTTGCTCAGCTACTAGGGCAGGACTGGGATGAGAGTGGGGACTGGGGAGGAAACAGGGAGACACCGGTCCCTTTGCGGTTCAGCCACCCTCTCCCATTGCTCAACCTCAGCAGTAGCTGCCCCAGCTTTCTCGGAGGGCAGCTCGCAGCAGAAACAGGGGCCTTGTTTAGGCTGCAAAGCGGCAGCTCTTACGCACAGGCTTCACTCACCTCCAGGAGTTTAACGACAGCCTTCAAATCTCACAGTTTTCCCCCCAGGCTTCTCTTTCTCACCCCGACCCCGCCGCCCCGAGGATTTGGGCTCAGGCAGCAGCACTGCTACCCTTAATTGCATTTTTCAGGCAAAGCTGCCGAAGCCGAAACAAGAGAACAGAGGGAAAAGGACTTTCTAGCACTAGATGAGACTGAGGGAACATTTTTTGGAAAATCCTAATGAAATAATTGTGCCGTGTCATCAGATTCAGTGGGGGAATACTCTTGTGGAGGGAAAGCAACTGCCTGCAGCTGGCCAAAGTCAACACTCCCCTGTGCAGTAACAAGCAGTCTGGCCTGACGGGCCCAGCACAAGTGAACCCAAACCCCTGAAAAGAATTCCTTCCCTGCCCCAAAATTAAAAGCAGAGCAGAGCTTTCAGCCGTAGGCGTCTGTGGTTTGCAGCTATGTGGTGCTGGGAACTCCGGAGACTTCCTCAAGGAATTTACATTCCTTTGAAGAAATACTATGAGGCTGTTTGTCTTTGCTGAAAAATGCAGATGGAAAGAAAAAGAACATTACAAATTTTGATTGAAATCTTTGGGGTCTGAGCAAATGTGCTGGACAGGTGTTTTCTTCCTTTTGATTTAAATGCATCCCAAAAAAGAGAGATTCTGGTCTCCGTGAGCAATAGAAAGCTGATCGCTCCTCGCTCCAAAATCTCCCATAAAAGCCCTTTATGAAATTAGATGCCTCAGAACGCGCTGGAGCAGTTTCCAGATGAACGCGATCGTTATTTCAGAGCTGCTGTGCAGCTCCTGGGCTAAGAACCAGGCTGCCAATAACCGAGTTAGTGCCATTTAGGAGGTGGGGGGAACCTGTGGCACCTCTCAGCAGCCGCCTCTGAGGGCTGCGGGTGTCCTCACGGCCGCTTCCGTGGGGATCGGGGTCCAAGTGCGAGGGATCTCGGTGCCTGGGGAGCTGCGCGAGGCTGCAGCTGGCCGTCCCTGGGATGAGCAGAGCTGCGTGGGCTTCTGGAAAGCTTGCTGCTCTTTATTTACCAGGAAAAAAACTTCCACCCTGGCCTGGCTTGACACAAATGACAATTTTTTTGTGCCCTTCCAGGCTTTCATTTCTGGGCTTGGCAGGTGAAATGAAGGTGTTTGAGCAGCTGAGGGGGCTCCGCAGCCCGCCCTGCCTCGTACCGGGCTCAGATTCAAGGATCTCCCACAGCGCCAACATCCAGAGCTGCAAATTCACCTGCTAGGATGAAAAGGAAGTGTTTAACCAGAATTTTAACTACTCAATAACTAAAATACTGTTGATAGCCACTGTATACAGGGGCCCTGCTTTTAAGGCATGTGTACTCTGCCCTCTCGGAAAGCTCGTCTCTTTTTAAGCCTCTCAAACCGTACCGGTCTGTGCAATCCCCGATGACATTGGAAATCTTTTCTCCTGCCTGTACATCACAGCCTGTTTGTCCATGTTATTTACTTTTTAACTGCTCACACACAGCCAGGACAGAGCAGATATGAGTATCTTATCAAGATCCTCCTTCCATAAAGGACTTTCCACTGGGCTGGGTGCGCTCGGCTTAATCAGCAAACAAACAATAGGCACATTGATGCAGTGTGGGGGGCCATCACCACGGGCAGGGGGAAGCAAATCAGAAGGATCCCGTGTTATTTGATAACGATGGAAAATTATTTCCAAACGATGGGAAATGCCAGGCTGCTCCCTGCGGAGCAGACCGTGAACCCGTCGGGCATGGTTCACAGCAATGCTTCCAGGCGGGGGATTGACAGGAGGCCTGGGAGCGGTTTGGCTGCGGGGACAAATGCTGATGGCACATCGCTGAAGCTGCTGAGTTTTGATCAGCTTTTATAGCTCTGCCACCGCCCTTGTGAACCGCCAAACCATGAGCCGAGGTTTTCCCAGGTCTTCGGGAAGCTCCATGTGCTGCAAGCAGCAAAGGCTGATTTTCCCCTGCCCGCGGGATCCAGACCCTGATGGCAGCCCCGTGGGCTCCCTGTGTCCGGCCAGGAACAGGAGGGCACCACCACTTCCCAGGGGCCTGAGCACAGGGAAACCGCAGTACTTTGGTCCTGGTGACCCTGTATCCCAGGCGAGGCGAGGGCCCAGGGAGCACCCCCCTGTCCCGCACCCAGCAGGGACCCCCCCGGCACCCCAAGCAGCGCTGGCCCCAGGCCCCCGCCACCCCCACATGTCCCTGCACTCTCAAAGGCAAGGTGGGAAAGTAGTCGAACCCACGTGCTCCCACCTGGCCTCCGGCTTGGGACCAGTGGAGCTGCTCTGGCTGAGAGAACAGAATGAACACAGGATTTAACCTAGGAATTTGGGGTGACAGTAGCGCTACCTGCTGTAACCAGCCCCAGCAGAGCAGACGCGCAGAGGAACACCTTCTGCCAAAGCCTTTTCTGACACAGCCCAAAGACAAATGCTTCAGCTCATTTTCCTAAGCACAACAGAGCTGTGGCCTGATGCTGCTGAACAGCATCCGCATCTGCTGCCCGCCCAGCTGCGGCCAAGAAAAGGCTTGTGGAGACTTGGACATCATCACTCAGATGCTCGAACTCATGGCTGTAAATCTGGTGAAAGAAATAAACACCCGTGTGGCCTGGCGCGGGCTGCTCCTGCCCAAGGGCGGAGGGGGCAGGACCAGCAGAGTGGTAGGAGAAAAGCAAATGAGTCAATTCTCCAAGTGAAAGAAACTCCTCCAACGTCATGCATCGTGTGGAAAAAAAGGCGCTACCTCTTAATTTCAAAGGAAAAATTAGGATCTCGCACAAATCTCTCCAGCAGTTAAAGTCATCAGAAATGATCTGATTATTTAGGAGCACAAGGTCAGCTCTGCTGAACCGCCTGCACGGTGCGGGGAGCGGCTGTGAATGCAGATGCTGCCGGCAAAGAGTTGCTTGCTGGAGCAGCAGAAGGTGGAAAAGCCAGGAAAGAGAGAAGCTGCAGGAGACAGCAATGTAGACGGACAGCACGGAGCCCTGGGTCTGGTGCGTTTTGGGTGAGGCCCGGCCTGGCCCTGGGGGTTTGCTGCGTGGCAGCTGTACAGAAAACACCCAGCAGATGAACATCAGTAATTTAATTCATTTTAGTGTCACACTTGGACATACAGCCAGAATTACACCTCGGCCAAAAACCGTAAAAAGTGGTATTCTATACAGAAAAAAAATCATCCTTTATTCTCTGGAGATGTAAACCCCAAACAGCTAACATACGCATACAGACGTGCCAAATCTGATAAATACCCAAGAGCCAGGGGGACAAAACCCTTACACCGAAAGTAGAAAAATGTGGACTTGCTCTCAAAAAGTGGAACTCCAAACACCCAGACCTGTAGCATTCTTCAAAGGCTAAAACTAAAAATTCATTTTGCCTTTTATTTCCTCTTATCTCCAGAATGAAATGCGGAAAATGAAACAGGGGAAGCCTTCAGGGAAAGATACGCGATGATAACTTGAACATCATCTTCAGCTATTCACAATTCAGTTAGAGAGTCATCCATAGACAGAGCAAAGAAAAATTAATCTAAAATAAATTATTCATCCCCTCACGGGAATAATGAATCTCTGCAAACCCATGTTCCCTCCTCCCCGGCTACTGCATTTGATAACATGTGAACCATCCTGCACATACACCTCGAGATAATCTGTCCTTGGGGAACGGCCGTTCATAATCCCGACGTGCTTTCAACCACCGTTCCTTCTTTTGTCACCCAACATGAAATCAGGAGAGGAAATAAATGAAAGAGCAGTGTACTCGGGAAGATTTGTAAAACTGGAGTGACGAGAAACTGCCGTCCCTCCCCACAAGTGTTGTTACTGCTGCTCTGCGACGGACATCACCACTATGGCTCTCTGCAGCTGAGCACCTGCACGCTGCAGCCAGGGCCCAAGCCTGGGGACCCCTGAAAATACATCCCAAAGAGTTGGTGTTAGCGTACCTGTTAGTGCACATCGTGCTGCAGCAGCAGATTGGTCTGAGCAGCGTTAGAAAACCTGACCAGGGAGGACTTAATCTCTGCGGATTTATTCTTTTGGCTCGAATCCTGTGATCAACTCCTGCCTGTTCACGCGCAGGCTGACCTACCAGCTGTGCAAAGGGAGGATGGGATTTTACCAAGCCAGGCACTAAATTTGCCCTCCCACACCCACAGGGCTGAGGAGAGGGAAGGGGCGCAGCCGGCACCCCTGTGAACCCCGCTGCGCCCGAGAGGGGACGGTGCTGAAGCACGAACAGGCAGACACAGTGTGAGCCCAGGCTCTGCCTCACCCGGGGATTTCTCATTTCACCTCCTCCCTCCCCCGTCCAGTGAAGCTCTGGGTTTGGGTGGACGGAGCTCATTTTCCTGGAGTGTGTCTGATCCCCCCTCCCAGATGTGCAGCAGTGAGTACTACAATCCCTAGTGAGTACAGCCCCTAATAAATATCATCATAAGGCCCAAACGTGACCTGGTGGAGAGCATGACCCTCCCAAGAAGGCATCTGACAGCATGACTGCTCCTCACCTGCCAAACTGGTACAGGACTTCTTTTTCCTGCCCATACAAGTGAAGCTTGAGTTAAAATAAAGCAGGCACAACTGGTCGATCTGCCCCTAAACCCATGTGGGATTCAATCATTTGTGGTTAGGCATATGCCTTCGAAGTCCCCCAAAAAGGGTACAGAGGAGTTTGGGAAGAAATCCAGCGTTGTTAACGACGAGGCGATGTCTCCCTGCACTGAGACTCCTTCCTTGGGGAAGCTCACACAACGGGCAGGGCACAGACGTCCATCGACCCCAACCCTGCTCCTTGTTGGCTTTGCGGCTGAGTTATCCGAGATATTTCACCTCTGGTTCTCCTCCTCTCTGCACTGGTGCAAGCTGAAGCTCAGAGGAGGAGGAGGAGAGGAAGGCCCTCAAAGTCTGAGGCTGGCTTAAGCATCCCGTCCCAGGAAGAGGCCCAGGCTCCCCATTAAAGCCAACATTTCCAGCGTCTCTCCTTGCAGGGCAACAAAGGTGCCAAAGGGGCACACCCCTACTTGGGACATGCTGGCTGGCACGAGAACAAGGGGCTGGTGCTGTTTGACACTTGCTCCATGAACGGCCCTTTGTGGAGAGAGGGCGAGATGCAGTACGGGAACTCCCATCAGGGACAGCGGGTGAGTCCAACACATGCGAGAGAAATAACAAGCAGCTGGAGATGGGCTCCGCAGATGTCTAGTTTGGCCTTTAAGCTGTAACAGCAACCGAGGCTGCCGGCTTGTTGGCAGGAGGTTTGCCAAGGTGCAGAAGGCATTAATTCAGTCCTTTCCTCCTGTTCTGAAAAGGATTTGCCTTGCTGTTTTACTGGTGGTTTATGCACGCCTGTCCTGGGAGCAGGGGAGAAATCTGCTGTGGGGTTCTCTCCTGGGCATCTCATTAACTCAGTGGAGCTGCAGATGCCTGGATCGCTGTTAAAAGCTTGGGGTTTTTTTCTGGTGGTGGTGATGGCTTGGGGTTGGTTTCCCTCCCCAGCAATAAATAATGAAACACAGGAACAGCTCTGCAACAGGGAGTGAGCAGCAGCACCAAACTCTCAGGCAAAATCCTCAGTGCTGCAGCAGGAGCTCAGCCAAGCTGAAGGCTGGGGCACCACGTGACTCACAGTCAGATATTCTCTGAATCCACCTAAACTGGTTTTATAGGTGCTGACTTCCAGATACCTTTATTTTCTCCACCACGCGGACCCAGCCATGTCCTGGGTTTCATTCCTGCTAAGTGGTCTAAGGGCAAACACCTTGGTCAGATCCTCCCTTGGTCTCAATGGAGATGCAGCGCCATGGTATACGATGGTTAAGAGATCACAGGGCACGGGAGTGATGGGACATGGGTTTTTCAGCAGCATACTGTAAATCATAAGTCTGACAAGCTTTGCTCCCAGCCACTGCAACTAGTCCTGAGCAACAGACTTTCCTTCTGCTCACTTAGAGTCTTTTTTTGATGAGTTTCTCCAGTTTCCGTATCCGAGAGGACTCCTGCTCGGGCGTAGGAGCGCTCAGCGAGAGGGAGCCGGCGTTCTCCACTCCAGAGGGGGGAGCTGGGAGGCGCTGGCGGAAGAGGTCCAGCATGCTGCTTTGCTCGCTCCTCTTCAGGCCCTGCAGGAGCAAAAGTACAGTGAAGCAAGCCAGTTAGACTTCATTGATCTGGGAGTGGGTGTGCATGAGAATAGCTGCAGGAGAGCCCATTTCAAACCGCAACCTTTTGTTCACCCCCCAAGGGCCGTATGTAGACCTCTGGATGATCCCAAGACAACCGAGCTCAGCCCCAGGAGCCAGGGCAGGTATGAGCATGCGAAGTGAACTGAAAAGCTATTCTTCAGTAGCAACTCTACACGCTTTCAGAGTAGAGAGGATATACTCGCCTTAAAGTGCTTTTCCCACTCCCAAAGCCCTCTACATTTCTACCGAAAAAAAGTCACCAACAATCTCAATGCAGTGCTAGCGGATGAGCAGAAACTCTGTGGGACTGGTTCTAACCTTCATGTCTAGTATCTTCTGGAAAGTGTCGGTGCTGCAGTCAGCAAGGAGCTTGATGTAATTGTCGACAAACACAACCGGGGGCTCATGTGGAGCCATAACCACCTGCGAAGACAAGAAAAAAGATCAGACAAATTCTTTGAGTTAAAGCCAGTGCCCAGTCAACTCAGGCACATGAGCGACAGCAGAACTGGCTTCTCCCCAAATAAAATGCTTACGGAACAAGAACAAGGCTGTACGTTCTGCTAGTAACCGAGAGGTAAAGGTGAGTGAAGTAAGGTAAGGAGGAGGGAGGTGGACAGGGTCTCTTTCCGCAGAGCAGTGGTGCTTGGACCCAAGGGGCTGCGGATCATGTTTCAAAGAGCAGCAGGACTTTGTCTGTACGCCTGTGGGCTGGCAGGCACTGGTGTATTGGCAAAGCTCAAGACTTTATCTTGTTGCATGGGGAAGACTAGCTGGGGAGTTGCTCGGGGGAGAAAGGCAGTGGTGGTGGTGGGAACACTTAGAAAGTCCCCAGTAGATGAGGCAGCCTGGATGCAGTCCAGACCCTCACTTTGGCTGTGCATCCCTCTCGCTCCCTCCTGCCCAGAGCAGAGCAGAGACAGCGTGTCGCAGGGGAATCTGACAACACTCTGCAGTTACTCCCTCCGTCCCCAGGTCAGTGTGGGTCAGATCAATCTGCTTTGCAGCCCTCCTGCTTTTGACACGAAACCTGATGGGTGAGGAGTACCACAGGAAGCCGCTCTGTCCTTTGGGTGCAGCTCCTCTTGTATGCTCCTCTGGAGAGACTGGGATGCAGCATGTGAACCCCCTGGCTGACTCCTGCCCCAGAGCTCACACCCTCTTAGTCCCAGCAACAGTCAAGTCAGGAAAAAAAATTAAAATAGCCTTGAAGCTGGAAAGTTGATTACTCATTGTTGTGTTTTCCTTACCTAGGCAGTGAGCTCCATAGAGAACACATTTTTGATAATGCTGGGCAGCAAACCCATCCTTCTGGGAGAGAGAGAGAGAGTGTGTGTGTGTGTGTGTGTGCATGCAGGGCAGAAACAGCCCAGGACCAGACTCTTCCCTGTCTCTAAAAACATTTCCATATGTTTCCATTGACCCAGCTCACCCCACACTGTATTCTGTCACCGAGACATTTCTTTCTTTTCCTGCGCTTCAGACCAATGAAACATCATAGCCATGTATGCACTTATAAATCCTTAATTTACAGCCCTTGTAAAAATCTTCTGCCAAGATGAAAGCTGGAACTTCAGACAGCATAGCCAGAGGAGAAAGGAAACAGCTCTGCGGGATGTGCGCACCCTGACGCCCTCCTCCCCGCTTGCATCTGCGCTTTGTAGGGCTTAGCTGAATGAATTTATGCCATCTATGGGCTCAATGATGCTCCTACTGAATTAGCTGCACCAGTATAAGCCCGGGCATGCTACTGTATGGTGGTATTGTTGTATGCAACAGAGGCATCGCCTCTGAACCATCTCAGTACTAGGTAGGAGAGGCCTGAAAACAGCAAGGAGGAGTGTATTGGCCTGTGCTTCTGATGGGGTGAAATAGTTCTTAGGAAAAGACGCCTTAATGTACAATTTGGAAACAGCAGAGAGAGTCTGAGCACTGGTAAAAAGAGACACCCCACAAGGCAAACAGAACGGCCAGAGATGACCAGTCAGCTCTGGGCTCCCACACGGAAACGTTCCTACAGAAATACTGGTGGTCCAGCGGGAGCAGGCGCTTCCAAGAGCCTTTCTTTTCTCTCCCAGACCCAAGAGATGGGTGCTGACACCAGCCCCAAACGCTGTGTGTGGGTTACCTAGGCTCAGGGTGATCTATCTAGTCACTACGATTAACAAACCTGCCCCAGCCAACCATTCAGCCCCATCACCCACTGACTACATGGGCACTATTTTGCAAAACAGCTCTGCGGAGCACTGAATGCCGTAAGCGTATCACTGTTTAATTACCAGTTACGCTGACGCTGAGCCCTCACGTGGGGCCAGCAGAAGTGCTTTATGCAGCAGCAGAGCAAGCATGGGATGTGTGAAAAAGCAGTCATGCTGCTACTCCGCATCCTACAGACCAGCAGCGCTCTGCAGCCCGCACTCCCTGCCCGAGGCACTTCCCATATTGCTTTCATCTCAATCCCGATGAAGCCAAGGGTAGACAAATTAACTCCGTTACTTTTCTGATTCGCATACAAGCTCCAAAGAAAGACCTGTTTCTGTATGCAACAGACACCAATCTTCCCTGCTCCTCTGTTAGCAGTACCAGGGTATTTTTCTTCAGGTAATTTCTAAGAAAATTTAGACTTGCTTTATCATATCTACTAACGTCTCAGCCACCTTACTCCAAAAGCATGGAATTGCAGAACTAATTTCTGAATTCAGAATGCAAACTCAGCCATGACATTGCTTTGGGCATGGGAGCAAAGCCACGCTGAGCAGCAGGCAAGCACAAGCACGGAGAGAGGCTGGACTCTGCACCCCTTCCTTGCCTTGGCTGCGGTTTACAGGAGGCTCTGGCTGGCAGCTGCCTGTCCTGCCTGACCCCAGGTCCCACTAATTCACTCACAGGAACATCTTCACAGCATTGTTGGTGAGCAGGGGACAATCCCATCGCCCAGGATGGTACAACTGCACAGCTCCCATGGCTTCTCCTGGGATGAAACCTAACTTCTTACTCCAGCAACAGGGGGGAAGGGGAGATTGCTTTGCTTGTACTTTTTATGAAGACAACACACTGCTTTTGGGTCATTTTCCAGGCACCAGGTCTGGAAAATGAAAAAGGACTCTGGTGAGTACAGTAACCCAGACATGTTTGCACTGGCTGTTACACTAGACAGTAAACAGGTGACTCAAGCACGGCTTGGCTCCCCTGCGTGATGGAGTCTGCACAAAGGCCTGGAGTAACCTGAACTGGAGGGTTTGCCCTGCGGCAGACACTTACAGATGCTAGCTCTGATTTTCACAAGCTCCTGAGGGAATCTGGTGCCCCAAGTCTCCTAGTAAGCAGAACTTGAGCCCTCAGTTACCTTGAAAAATGAGGATGAAAACTCAAATGCGATGTTAAAAGAGCGTGGGGGCAAAACCAAGGCGAATAAGCCAGTTCTGCAGAACAGCTGGCAGCGCACCCGGACAAGCTCGCATACGTTCATGTGCAATTGCAGATTGCCGCGCTCAAAGGAAGGGCCCCCTGGAATTCGCTCGCTCCGATTCCCAGTCCAGCAGTCTGGCTGGCAGGTTATCAAAAGTCTTGAGTTACCTTCAGGATCATTTCAGCCCGAGTCATGCCTTTCACCACTATCTTTGTGTAGCTGGCAGGAGCCTTCCTCACCACTTGGGACCCAATGGAGGGCAGATCCAGGAGAACCATCTTCAGAGAGTGAGTGTCCAGCAGCAGCTGCAATAGTTAATCACACCCTGTTATTCAGGTCCCTTTTACTGAGCTCCATCAGCTGCTATAATCCAACACACTTAAAAAGTTCAACGCTTCCCACGTTGGAAAAAGTCCTGGCAATTGGACTGCAGGAACAGGAGGGACTGACCCATGTAATGACACTTCAAGGAGACACGATCACCCGTGGCTACATATCAGCACCATTCGTTGATCTTAACAGAGCACTGCTCTGCTGACTTGAAATGACTTATGGCACCTCAACATCTGGCACATAAGGCATGGATTTCCGGGCCTCTTCCCCTCGACAGTATAAAGTGAAACAATCTCGACTACCTGTAGCTGTATCATTATTTAGATACTGAGGTCAAATGAATTAACACCATGCTTCCTCCTGCACCCAACCACCCATTGTGTCAGGTTTTCTGCATTTACTCAACCACTTGCTCATTTTTTTTTTCTTTAAAAAGAAAACTGCAACACAATACAGCTACATTGAGAACTGCTCAATATCCTGTGCTCAGTGGCACGCTGAAACTCACAGCCTGTGTGCTGGTTTTTACCAGACCAGCAGCTAAATAAGCAGCAAGCAGCAGCCACGAAATTCAGCAAAGGCAGACAAGTGCTGTCTGATGACAAAATGCTGTGCGTTAGGGTTTCTTAGAGCAAAATTACCCCAAATATCGCACTCTTCTGATTGCATGAGGTATGTTTAAAGAGGTGAGACAAGACCAGTGAAGGACAGAAACCTGAAATCAAACTAGATGAAGAGGAGCACAATTTATTTACACAGCAGTGAGTGTGAAGACCTGCTGGGCTGTCGGCACACCCAGTGCCTTTCCTGCAAAAGGGCTCTCGGGAGCACGTGGGAGCTCGTTCTGGAGCAACACACAATGTTACGGGCACTGCGGAACCCCCCAGCAGTCACTGCGAACAATATGAACATTTATGGTACAGCTTTCAGCACACGGGGGAATTCAGTTCAAATACAAAGGACTGAGCCGAGGAGGAGGGGTGGTGGGTCACACCAGCTCAAATCTGGACCCTGTTATCTGCGGCAGCGTATCATTGCTGTGTGCTGCCTGTTTCATGGTTTGCATGAGATGAACCGATGCCATCAATCTCGTCCTGGGAAGTCAGGAAACCACAGCACAAATGAGCAGCTCTGTGCACCCCAGAGCTGCTGGAGCCCGATGTCAGCTCAGGCTGTCATAGCTGGATTCCTGCGTGTCTATGAGGGATCCCATAGATGGAAGATTTTTCCACGGTTGGGGAATTCACATCTTTCCCACGTAAACTCTCTCACGTCTAACAGGAGTTTTGTGCACTCTGCAGCCTTTCCCACAGACGCAGCACTCGCAGGCTCTGTCTCCTCACCCTATTTCCCCCTGTTATCCATTCCAGGTCCCTGGCATTCCTAATTCGCTGCCAAAGCTTGCTGAGACGCACAATTGTTGTTAGGTCAGAGACACAAACCCACAGCAAATGAAACCCCATCGGTCTCGTTCCCCACGCTGAACACCTCTGTAAATACCACCCTAGTATCCAGATTTTAAACATGATTATTAGCAAACAGCAGGAAAAGCTGTGTTTAGGACCAGGAAGGCCAGGAAAGTATATTCCACAGCAACATTTCACCAGGGGAGAGAAACCAGTGCAGAAAGATGCCAGTGGGTGACCAGGGGGGCGTTCAAAAGACGCCAAGGCAACTGAGGGCCTACATGCTGCAGAGACAGAGGAGACCAGCTTCTGAAGACCTCTGTACATCTAACCCCAGGAAGGTATGTCCCACTTATAATGAGATATATTCACTGTGAATCAGGCTAATAAAAACCTTCCCAGTCTGCTTTAAAGAACCAAATGGGGCCTGTTATTCCAATACAGTAATACTAAAACCTTTTAACATTAGACGCAAGCCCACTGCTGGCAACCGGTTAATCACTTTAGACTCTTATTTAAAAAAAGACTTCATTTAATCACTCTCAGGTCATTGCTCATCGCACAAGATGAGCAGGAACTGCACTTCACTCATTTGCTTTCCATTAAGAAAGAGGAAGGTTTTGGTACAAAGCTCCTGTTTCTTTTTGCAGACATACACTGCTCAGAACCCATCTTTGATGCCTAAAACCCAAGCAGCTTTTAAGGCACCGATTTGAAGTTCACAGCAGTCCCATTAGGGACGATTCTGCCTTTTTTTTTTTTATCAGCCCACAGGGGAGCAGCTGTATGTGCAGGGGACAGCTGAAAGCCTGCCTCATCCAAACCTCATCCTTGCAGAGTAGTGGGGTCCCAGCCCACAGGCAGGGATGGGAGATGGGGGGTCACAGCCCTGCAGCCGCACCCATGGTCTCAAGGTATGCTGCCCATCCATGTGCAACTTGGGGACAGGGGCTCCTGACGAGGGGCAGCATTTCAACAGAAATGTTAATACATTAATTCAAGTGGCAATCATTCAACGTCCTTTCTTCCCTGAGACTGTGTCTCAACCATCTTGCAGTATCTACAGCTCTCAGAGTGCAACAGGGAGGCAGGTTCCTGGGAGGAAGCTGGGGAATCCTGAGCCCCAGATGATGGGTCGTCACTTCCCTGGGTCCCAGTTACTGAGTCACAGAGGTGGAGACAGCTCTTCCCCGTCATGCAGCAGTGTTTTGACACGTGTTTGTAATGCCTGAGGAAGCGAGGTGTGGAAGGCATTTATGCAGGAAAGAAACTGTCCTGTCTTCAGGCACTGGAGCATCTCTCACCTAGTGGGATTCAAAACTTCCACCAAACTGAGGGCCTCCGTTTAGCAATTTTTGGGACAGAACAGAGAAACACCACACTACGCCTCCACAACCCCATCCTCCCGGCACAGTTCTGAGGAGAGGAAGACCGCAGCCATCCATAACTAGCAGGCAAACCGGAGGAAGCAAAAATCTATTTGCACTCACTGGAACTCAGCCAGCATGCAGGCTCTAGCAAAACTGCCATCAGGCTGCGGAGGAGCCCCTGGGATCCCACGGCTTCACTTCCTCAGAGAGGAAGGAGCCGCACCTGGGAGCAGCACACACCGTCCCTGGGAGGATCCAGCATCGCTTTGCGTGAGAGCTGGCACGCTGCCACCACGGGCACATGGCACTGAGCACTGCTGTCACTGGGCCTGCGCAGGGAACGCGTAGGAACCAGCCTGCTCTTGGCATACGGACTGTCATGTGAGACCAAGCACTGTGTGTGTTTTATGTTCAACAATTGCCAAAAAAAAAAGTCTTGGTGTTTAAACTACCTGAGCTGAGAAACTGCCTGGACACCTGGGGTTTTGGGTTGGGGTGGCTGCCTTTTTTGGTAAAGTTTTCCTGTTGTCAACTACAGGCTGACCATGCCCCAGCTCTTCTGAGCAGAGAAGCAATAGGCTTGAGGCTAACCCCAGTAGGAGGCACAGCAGCAGCAGAGGGAGATTGAGTGATGACCTATTTTCTGAAAGGATGGAACAGAAAAACAAGTCTTTCTGAGAAGGACACAAGAGCTTCTTGCAATAGTTTCTGCCACAAGCAACGTTCTTTCCCTTTGTGTGAGCACACTGAAGACAATCTCATCATGACACCTTAGAGAGGTGTGTAAGAAGTTTGTTGTTCCTGTGCTGCTGTTACTTTGGCAAAGTGAGAGCTCCCCTGCTTGGGAAGATGCCTAGGACCCCTCTCCCAGGACAGGTTCAACTGCGGCAGGATCACTATAAACCTGCTTCCGCTCTGCCCTGTACCAGAGTGTATTCCTATTGCCCCAGCTGTACCAGAGTTCAGGACACGTACCTCAGCGCTCTGCCCCTTTTTAACAAAAACTGCCTTGACTCCTTGAACCCAAAAGTGATGAAATGTTACAGCCAATGCAATGCTTTTTCTTACCTGTTCTGCGCCCACCATGCTAATAGGTTTGCACTTGAAGAGATGGTTAATGAACTTGGGAATGAAGGAGCTGCAGAGAAGAGATAGAAAATGACACAATTACATGTGGGTATTTGGAGTCACACAGTCTTCTGTGGTAATAAAGCATGCAAAACCAAACCAGGATGGCTTTCCACAAAGACACTGTAAGTGCCTGGTTCTCAAGCTGACTCCAGCCGCATTAAGTATACTAAATAACAAACCAACCAACCCTAGGTACAATTCTTTTGCTTTAATCCATGCTGATCTCCAAGTTAACCGAGAAGTTGCACACATACTCTATGTAAATAATCTGCTATAAACTATATACGAAGTATTACAGTACAAGGTCAAGAGCAAGCAAACAAACTATTGTACATAATAAAAACAGCAATACGCCAGGATTAGTATAGCTATTCACAGAGTGGAAGTATCTTGATTGTATCCAGAACCTACATTTTACTGCACACAAGTAATTCCATAACATGCATATTACACGCTGAACTTGAGGTCCAGCCAAGGCTGGAGGTCTGCTGGGCCCTGGACACTCACACAGAAAGGCACGCTTCCAGAAAGCTTCTGGCCAACACAATCAAGACAAGAAAAAGTTTTGTGAAAAGGAAAACACCATTACCCAATTTTAATAATGTGGACTTCAGACTCAGAAAAATGACTAAGGTACATCTCAGCTGGGGAGAATTTGGCAAGGATGGAAGCCCAATATTCACCACCTTGGACAATGTACTCCAGAGCATCAGCTTTGGTTTTAGCTTTTTGCTTCTTGACTTTAGGCTTTGCGGTAGTTTCATTCTTTGGTGGAGAAGCAGATGCTCCCTTCTAGCAGAAGCACTGCCTGAGCACCTGCGAGACAAGCTCCTGCCCCACCTACTCTGCCAGGGTGCAGCAGCAGGAAAACTCAGGAGCTGAACACAAGGAGAGGGGCCAGCATGAGCAACACAAACTCTGTCAGGACCACACCACTCATACTCTTGTCTTCCTTTTGCTGCCTTGTTTTTAACGTACTCTGCTTCTTTCACATGGCCTTCTTTGGCTGAATGCCTACAAAGCTCACGTTTCCAGGACCTTGTCCATGACCTGGTGGCAGGTCTTAGATTTTAATGGCTCTGCCCTAAGTTCATGTAAGTCGGTCTGTTTTCTGTCCTTTTGAATGAGGCGCCATTTATGGTGATGATCTAAATTCAGCGTGGTTTCCCCCTTGCATCTGTCAAGCCATTTGTTTCCTTCCCACGAAGCAAGGAGCATGGACAGCATCTTGTTTGTCCTGCCACCTGTTTTCCAAGCCAGGACATTTATTTTTTGCCCTTTCTCATGGAAGAATGACAAAAGCGTAACTCAGGCACAGAGCATGCCAAGCTGCTGAGCAAATCGAAAGAAATGGTTCAAGGAAGAGTCCTTCCAAGCAAAGGCTCCTTCCCTTCCCCTTCCCTCAGACACAGCCACGACCTCTCTTAGTGAATCATCTTTTCCTGGAGAGGCGTCAAGGAGAACAATTTCAAACTGCTATTGAGAACCAGCTACTGGGCTGCACCAAACAGCTCTGGATTTGGCCCCAGAGAAACAACCTTGGCACCAAAATATATACAAAATATAAATAAGAGGAGGAAAACAAGCCCTGTCCCCTCTTGCATGAAAGCGTTACAGCAGAGGTTTAACTTATCTGTTTCAGAAGTCCATTTTTCAGGTGTATAACTAATTCCCAGAGGGCAATTAGAGAGTGCCAAGCACAGCTGGAGCTTAGGTGATCCTATAAAATGATCATTCGGTAGCAGCTCTGGATGCAGCAGCTTGCTACAAGCAGAAGAGTGCAAGAGATTAATTGTGCCTTTGATCTTGCACGTAGGTCCAACTCTCCCTCGCACTGTAAGGTCAGGTGTGGAGGTCATATTGTGTATGAGAATATGAGAAACAGGGTGAGCCTGCCTTTCTGCAGGGTGGCAGACCGGCAGCCAAAGGACCCCCCCCCTCTTTTTTTTAATCTTCTTTTCTATATAACCACATGGTCTCCCATAGACAGCATTCTGTCTTGCATGAAACAATTCCCAGGCCCCTTAGGATGGCCACCCACAATCAATGCAGAAGGGTAAAGCGACCTTCCATCCCCACATGCCTGTTATTTCACGCTGCCTTATTGGAAACAGCTTCTCAACTCCAGCAGGACAGACAAGACAAACCATGAGATCCAAGGGCTGCTCTGGTATTTTTTTCTTTTTTTTTCTGGGCTAGCAGAGACCATCAAGAGCAGTTGCACTTAACTGAAAAATTCACTTGAGTCTCTTGCCTAGGCTGGACTCAATGCTTGGCTCTCTTAGCATACAGCAGGCAATCCTGATGCGAATAATACGTGTGTATTCAATGGTAATGCTCTGCACGCGGTTTTGTACTCTAAATGCCTTTACTCCCTGCACATCCACAGAGCTAGACTGGATGCCAGAATTCATTTACAGTTTTGGCTATAAAACTGAAACCAGCAAACCCTCCATAGAAGCAGACAAGTCCCCAGTGTAATAATAAAGCAGTGCAAGACAGATTAGGAACCTAAAGCACAGAAACCACAGCATCTGAGAGGCTCCCATCCAACGGGAGTGGCTCTGCCAAAGCCTGTGATTTCCTAATCCCCTGTACTGATGATGCATCAAACACAATGCCTTGCTAAGCAAGGCAGACAGAGATGCAACCACAGTCTGTCTGTCCGACAGGAGACAAGCTACTACAGGACATCATTCAAAGCACCCTGGTGTCACTGAGTCACTGCAGCTGAGAAGGGTTTTGCTTTACATCACCCTCCGAGGCGGTGACCAGCCCTTGCAGGCTCGCCCAGGCTTAGCTCAGCTCGCTGCTTCGAAACCTCCAGGAGCTTCCTCATCACCATCTTCTTCCATCTAACTCCTCTCACTAAAAGCACGATGCAAAGGCCAGAGCAACTGGGAGGATGCCTGCTGCAGTTACCCACCACGCCTGACTGTTCGTGATGGACGAGGCGCTTTTCTGGCGAGGGGGAGAGCTGTTTGTTTTTCCTGTCTCTCGATTCTAATCTCTTCCTCATTGAGGTCAGGTCACAGACTTCCCAAACACATCCCAGCGTAGCAGCCATGGCTTCACTGCTGCGGTTTTTGATTTCAAAGGATAAGGGCCGAGGTGCAGTGAGAACAGAGCCCTTCACCCGGCCTGTGAGTGCCTCCTGGAAAGCCGGCTGCTTCTCACTATTTCAAGGGAGTGAAGGTTGCGCATTGGTCAAAACAAAGCAAAAATGACAAATTAGGTTAGAGGATTGATGCAATTTCTGATGGCCATTTTTCTTCTTCCAGACTTGGCTCAGATCCCTCAGTTTTAAATTTAGTGACTTTAGATGCCTTCTCCCCTGTGGTCCTGTAACTCAACACGAGCACTTTATACAATCCATTAGAGCCGAGAAGTGGCTGGCAGTTCAAAAAGATACAGGCATTAGCATACGGAGAAGCACAATGCCTGTTAAAAGGATTTTCAGTGTTGTGGAACACACAAAAGGCCAGGTATTTATATTGGGCAGGCCAGCATATTCCATAAGAATTCAGAGCTTCAAAAATACAAATGTTTGTATGCATTAAAATGTCATAAGCATTTTAAGTAGGTCAGTCCACCCTTACCACTGGGCTCGCTGTCCTTAAAACCAAGTTGTACAGAAGGACTCTAAATACAACCTGGCAAAAACAACCTTCAGGAACCAAATTTTCACTTCTACATCTGATCCACGGCGCAGTGAATTCAGGACTGTGTCTTAAGTTTAATGTGCTGTAGATCAGAGCTGTAGTTGTATTAAAAAGGTTTTGAAGTGGAGAGGTAGTTTTGCAGGTCTCTGTGCTCTCCTATGGAACAAGCTGTGATGAAGGCACTCAGCTTAGATCTGAACTTTTCTAAAATGTGAGAGCTGGGTATTTTATCTGGAGTTTACTTGGTATGTGCTTAGCAATAAAGTTAAAAGGGAGGCAACTAAGCTGAGGTATTAAGAGTGTGCTGTGAACAGCTGAGTAAACGGGGGTTTTTATTTATCACCATGTTAGCGATATAAAATTCAAGTGTAACCACATAGAAGGCTTAAGTTAAATAAATTTTCACTGACACAGCATTTCAAACAGTGATTACGGGCAACGTCATAACATGATTTATCGGTAATTGCTCCTTAATGCAAACTAATGACTATGCTGAGATAGAAAGGGGGAATGAAATTCTCAGGCCAGCCTCCCTGCTGCAAAAGCTAATGGTTCTCAGGAGAGCCTGCTGCATCCTTCCCTGCTGAAGCAGGAGCTGAAGCTCCGGTTGCAAACCCACACAGTAACTGCCAGGCCATACAGTTTATTTCAGGATGATTAGCTTATTACAGATGAATGAAACGTTAAGGTATTTTAGAGTGACACATGATACGCATGGTACTGCTCCCAAGTCTACCAGCACAGTCACATGCCACACCAAAAGCAGCAGCTACAACTGGCAGAGTCCTCCTGAGGGGTTTCTTGGGGCATTGGCACGCAAAGCTCAGCTGGCCACAGGCAAGCAGGGAAGCGTTCAAAGTATCTCCTCAAATAAGTGAATTTTTGTTTCAGACATGCAGCTTCAAAGTTTGGATGTCCAAGAGATGCTGGAGAGCTGCACCCTCAACCCTGAATCCAGAGGCAAGGGGAATTTCTGTCTCACCTTCCAGTTCTTTCAGGCTGCCCCACATTAAGTGACTTGCCAGGAAGACACTCGTCATATCCCCCACAATCTGAATGTGTACTTCCCCTCCCTTATTGAACTATTTTTGCACAGAAAAGTAGCTTTTAGACTGTGAAGGTAGAATATACTCATCACACATGCCCTCCTTACAGTGCTATAGCTATTATAAAAGTTATTTTGCAGCAAATGATGCACCAAATTTCTCAGTAGCTGGAAGCACCGCAGCCTCTTATCACTGGAAGGTGATAGGTTCCCATAGCAAGAGTCGCATCTGTGTTCAGACGTTCAAAGCCTTTTTAGATGTCCAACCCCAAACCTTCTGTACTTGGCAAACAGTGGACAGTGATCATCACAATATTTTATGGGACGGTTTAGGCACGTGAAAAGGAACTAATCAATACAAATGTCTGAGAAAATCTGTCTCAGCAGGAAACTTGAGACAAGAAACCGATGTATTTTTTAACTTTGCCAGCAACTCTGCTGGTGTTTGCTGCCCTACTCCACCTCCCTCTGTGCTCTCCCTGGACGGAGAGGGTCTTCACCCAGACACTGAGCACCGCTGACGCTGCACACGAAAGGCAAATAGACTATCACATACAAACAGATGAGTGAGAACCAGAGACCCCAAGAAACTCTGCGCCACGTTGGTAACTTACTTTGCAAATTTTATACAGAACTGAGTGAAATACTTTCTTGTGGAGGCCAGATTGTCGCGGATGATGGGGACGTTCTGTTTAATGTGGAGAATCACTGAGGTGACATAAGGACTCTGGTCACCAACGTGTTCCACGTTCTGCCACTGCATCTGCACAAAGGGGAAAAAACAACCAAAAAGACTGTTTAAATCATTAGGATTCAAGCAACAGGTAAGGAAAACTGTACAAACTTCCTGACAAAAGATCTCTAAGGAATCATCAAGAGACTGCCTCTGCAATTCACCACCAAGGTCAAGTTCTTCGTCACTATACTGATTAAGCAAAACCCTTCCACAACAAGATACAAAGAAAACCCAGAACGGCCCTTTTTGCACCAGAGCAGAGAGAGATTGTGACCAGCAACCTACACAAATGAGGACCACTAGGATTAAAAAGGCCTTTGGAGCACGCCAGGCTGCCTTAATATTTAACAGTTTCCAGTTTGCTGGGATGAAGTGCCCATATAAATCCTGATTACAGGCATTTGAGAAAATATCTGCAAGCTTGCAAAGTCTGGATTCCTGTATGGCAGCCAAGACTTTAATACTGGTGAGACTGATGACAGATAGATGGAAGAGGTAGGAATAGTCTTAAAGTCCAAAGCATTCTACACCAGCGTAGCTCACACTGAAAACACTTCTGGCGTACCAGCCAGGATGCCAACTTCAGCTCATCCCAAACACACGTAAAAAAATACAAAACAAGACGAGTTACTCAACCTCCCATTTTGTTTTCATTTACCATCAGCAGAAATGCAACAGAATTGCCCTTGTGAGCCAGATGTGCGACTCCCCTGACTTTCTCTAAGCCTTATTTGCAGTACACAGAGAGTATACAGTGTAAGTCATGGGCGGGGGGGGGAAGGTAATTGGGTAAGGCCTGGCCAAGCACCCGTCTATATAACAAAGTCTCACTGAGGAACATGAGCATCCAGAAAAGTGCTCTTAGCTCTGCTACTGTTCAGAGACTACGCACTCTGCAATGTGCTCCAACTAACTGTTTGGAGATGCTGCTCCTCATGCTGGAGATGAAACAGGAGGAAAACGCATATGAAATCAGGATAGGAAACTGGGCACATGCAGAAGATGAGCTTTTTCTTTTGAGGGGGTGTTTGTCCCCAAACTTGTTTTCTCAAGTTCTGGATTTTGCATGTAAAGTTTTTTATTCCTGGTTTTAATTTAATTACGACTACTTTGTCCGCTGCAACCCAGCTGATTCAATTCTGTCCAAACAATGTGCAACCTAAGTGACTTAATGGGCAAGAGAAGCCAAATTCTTTGCAAAACCACAGTGTCTGAGAGAGTCTACACGTGTCCTACCAACGCTGTCTTTATTTAAACCAACCAAACGAAACCCCAACCTGCTCATCTCGCATCACCTGGGTAGCTAGAAGGGATCGATCTCTGATCACCTGCTCTACAGGTTTTCATTCCGTCTTACTTTCATTTGGAAGATTGCTCAAGAGACAACTGCTTTTTTACTCCTCACGGTACTTGTCATATCCAAAGAAAATACTTCGTGCCTGTCTCCCCGACGGACTCACACATTCCGAGCGCTGACCCTTCTCGACAGACAGCGATCCTCAATGAACAGACCATCCCCATATAGCGGGAACAGCCAGAAAGTGGGAAGGGACTGCTGAGTTGAATTATTGCAACAATAATAAAACAGTAGCTTTTTCATTTTGTTGATCTTCATTCCAAAAGCAATACTTTACAACCAAACCTTTAAAGCATGAACAGCAAAAATAGCCCTTTGTGTGTGTGTGTGGGTGTGTTTCACCCAGAAAAAAAAACCCCAGTAGCTGCAATGAAAGGCATCGTACACATACTGAAAAGTCATCAAAAGAAATACGAGCCCAACTCTTCTGGTAAAGCTTTGTTCCTGTAATTTTAAATTTATTCCTCTTTTTCCCTTGTCCTATGTTTTTCTTGGGATATCCACATAGTTTACATACACAAGCTGAAAATGAGCCCAAAGAACAGGAGCAACGAGGCCTCGCACTCGCCGGCCAAAGGGAGAAGCCCAGTGCGCGGGGTGCCCCGGCAGCAGCCGAAAGGCCCTGCATGCCGCAAGGACACGGGGCGACGCGGCCACCTGCAAGGGCAGGACCTGGCTTTGAAGACCTGGTGCTACCTTCAGAGCTGGTTTTTACAATAAAAACCACAGGACCCTCAAGATTTTAGGGCGCTTTCTTAAAAAGGAGAGGAGAAGAGAGAAACCCTGAGCAAAACTGGGGTGGTTTGATAAATAACAAGAGATGCATTACCTTCTGGGCACAGCAGAGGCTCAAGGGTGCTCCTGGGTCTGCCTGGTTGTGAGTCCTCATGTCCCCACGTGTCCCTGTGTCCCCAGAGAGCTGGGAGTGGGGTTGCAGGGCCAAAGCAGGAACTGCCACGTCCCTCCTCCATGTCTAGCACCGACATGGGTCTCTAGCAAAAGGGGTTGCTTCATGATTTAATGGAGGATGAATCAGTCTCCAAGTCTCCCCATGCTCAGTAGCATCCCACTGCTGGCTTATCATTACAGGCTCCAGACTGGGCACAGGGAGCATCCGTAACCGCCGGGCCAGCATCTTCTCCCTCAACCTCGTGTTGCTCGTGCAGGAAGAGGTGGGAGGGGAGAGGAAAGCCAGCGGGTGCTGCAGGCAGCAGATACTGCTGCCTTTGAAATTGCCTCCATTGTTTTCTGACATGAGTTCTGGTTTGCACTGTTGCATGCTGCACCTTGTTTGACAGCTAAAACACATTCATGCTGACTTTTAATTAGCAGCTGGCAGCTCTGACTGCTCTGCTCTTGGGGTTTTCCTTGTATGTATTGGAGACATTATTAAAGCTCTGTGTTTAAGCGCTTGCTGTTGTCCACTCAGTTCTAAGGAAGTAGGAAATCGCAGTTGTGCCAAAAGGTTTTAGCAAAATATAAAAAAACAGCAAGTGATCAACGTGAGTCACTAAAATGTCCCCCAGCCCCACTTAAAAGCACATACATATAAATCGGTGCTTAATTCAGCAAGTAAATCAAACCTTTTACAGTGCAATCCATAAACTTAATTGGGGCAAAAATATCCCATGCAGATTAACAGTTCGTTCACCCTAACAATTAAAAATAAAGCATACCAGGCAATTTAAGTGTCTGCTACAGATCAGTACAACACATTCACCGTACTTTGTTATCCAGAATATGACAACAGGGGTTTAGGGCAAATTCCTCTCCCACCCCACATCCCAGCTCCCTGTCCTACAGCCGTATTTAATCATTCTACACCTGCTGTAAAGTTTGAGTAAAGATTATCACCTACAAATTTTGTAATATGGGGCCTTCTCGTAATTTACCATTTCTTCCGGAACACACAAGGTAAAGAATCAGGGAAACCAAGCACCATTCCCAGCTGAAAGCAATATTCATGATGCCATTTTCTGTGTTAAAACTCCCAAAGTGGCCTGCAGCCAAAGTGGATTTAGAGGTTTAGGTATTTCTTAATTTACCTCTATAGTTACCGAACATTTTTGGAAGAAAAAAAAAAGAAAGTCAGACACCAACAAAGGACTGGGAATGTTGAATCTTGGAGGACACCAGAGTGAAGTAAATGAAAAGAAGCTAAACAAAGGAAGAGCTCTAATGGAGTAGGGGTCTTGAGACAGACATGCCTTCCCAGTACAGGAAAATTGGAATGGATCACGCACGCAGTCTTTACTCCTTTAACAAAGACTGATATTTTACACAACCAAATACTAACTCTGCATTTAAATAATTATATGCCTTTCTTATTCAACTGTCAGAGTAATAACCCAGCCCTGAAGGAAAGGGAGGACGAAGAGGGTGAGGGGAAGAAAACCTCTTGCACCAAACCCAGGTCTAGTAAAAATCATATAAAAGCAACTCTGTCTGATGCAAATAGTGGAATGTGTGCACAAGTGACAAGTATTTATTTAGCTAATTTCATAACACTTAGCTTGTTTATATATCATCAGTCCCATCACATGTGCTGCATTTTACCAGTGTTCCAAAGACAAAA
Organism: Fregata magnificens; assembly: GCA_013389945.1. Taxonomy (NCBI): domain Eukaryota; kingdom Metazoa; phylum Chordata; class Aves; order Suliformes; family Fregatidae; genus Fregata; species Fregata magnificens. The sequence continues at coordinate 23,989 of WAAD01008343.1, forward strand.
ATAAATGGCCTACCAGCTGCTGCTTTCTCAAGGTTGTGGTTTACTTGGGTACAAACAGTCAGAGCTAAGTGAGTCAAATACTACTATGCTACATAGGTTCAGGAGGAGATCTAAGGAACTGTCATGGCACACACGCAACACCTGAAGTGCTGAGCCCTTCCTAATGGTGTTATTTTACTGGGCAAAAAAATCCTCCTTTCATTTGGAACATGTACAAGCTCTATTACCAGCTGCATTCCACTTCAAATATTAGCTGGGGGTGGCGGGGCTAGTTACAGCTGGAATACATCATAAAGCAGAAAGCTATTAAAATTCATGGCAGTGAGACAGTGTGTTGATCCTACAAAAATGGAGCTCTATGTTTAATATTTCTAATTAAAAAAATAGTCCAATCCACTTTTGTTGTCTTCACCTCTGTCTAAAGCAGTCTGGGTTTTCACAATACTTTGGCAAGAAAACACAGCTCTGCATTTCAAACTTATAAAAGCCAGCAGTGTAACTGCAAGAAAATCCTTAAGTACTAATCACATGGGCCTCTCTAGGAATGGCTCCATATGTCCTTGAGAGGATCACAGAAGCAATAGGCCTCAATCTCAATTCCATGCTACCCTTTGAGTACCTCCATTTAACAGCCACAAACAAGCAGGCTAGTAAAACTCCTTGTCAAAGAACACAAAGGGAATAGCAAACGCGAAGGTGTATTTGAAATTTCACGCTAACAAAAGTTTTCCCAATTCTAAAAGACTCTCACTGGCATTAGGAGTGGAAAGAGAAAGCTTTAGATACTTACAGAAAGTATTTTATTATCCGTGTGTTTTAATGTGCTGCAAAAGAATGACAGCTCTAATCTGAATGATAGGAGTTTTTGGAGTGAAGGATGTATTTATCTTGCGCTCTCTCTCTATATATATATTGCTCTATATATATTGCTCTAAGAAGCAAGAAGAAATCAATACATGGCTAAGTCTCAGGGCAGCGTAAAAGGATATGTCAATAGTGAAATCCAGCAATCAAAGCAAACAAGAACTCCACATGCATCTTAAGGCTACCTCTTCCCAAAACAAATCCATCCCCTACCTTGCTCATAGCAGTCAGGGCAGGGTCACAGGCTGCATCCAGGTCCTGCACTAACAGCTGTATGCTGTTGGAGATCACACTGCAAAAAAATCAAGTATGAGTTTTACGATAGTACTCAGCAACACAGTGCCAGAACTGGCGTATTTGACTGCGAAAGGAGGAAAATAATCCACTAGCTGACAGTAGCATTACGCTGTGAATACACATGGCTAAAACTTGTACTGAAAAGAAGGCGGGAAGTTCTGCATGCTGTTCATTGGGGAGCTACACAGTGGGCTTTAGTGTAGAGAGGACATTTTTACAGTTGACCTTTCTCTGTTTTGAAACATAGAAGGGGCTGGAGGTCAAAGGTGTCAGATGGGGTAGCCCCCCACCCACGCATCAGGAAGAGGAGAAACCTCCGAGTACTGAGCCCAGACTGGGATTCGGCTTCAAATTTAATCCGGTCTGCATAAAACTAACATTTTATCATCTCTCCACTTATTCACAGTCAATATTCTACTACTCACAGAAACTTGCAAAGAGGATTTTAAAAAAGTACATCTGTATGAGTTCTGAACGTGTCTCCCATTTGAGAAGATCAAGGCAGATGTCTTATTTACACTATGTCTAGGATTGCTGCCATCCATTGTTTGAGTTTCTCAGAGACATAGACCAGACTAAAGGACACATTAGTCAACCACATTTCCCTCCCTCCCTTTTTTTTTTTAAACAGCATGATATTGCTTAGAGACATATTTGATGCCACCATATTACGATGTGCATAAAGGTGCAACTGATCCTAAAACAACAGCCGAGAAACACTGTCTGCAGCAACTTGGACCACCCTCAAGGGCATGTAACCCAGTACTCGCACTACAGACAACTTCTGCTAGCAGTAATAAGTGACTGTGTTTTGCTAAGTAAGTACAGCTTTTAAGAACAGTGTAAACTTTAAATCTGCCACAGATGCCTGTTTACAACTTTGGGACTACATATCTAAGACCTGTATTTTACTTTTGCTCTTTCTCATGATGCTAGCACAGATGGGAATCGCAGATCTATAAGAAACCTGACCAGCGCTTCCTCAAGCCATCTTTCCTCCCCCTCATCTTCGTGCAGTTCTGGGTACTACTCTGGAGTTCACTGTTCAAAGTATTTTTAAGTGTCCTCATCGAGATATGGTATCACCCACTCATAACTGCTGCTGGGATCTGGGTGTTGTTCTTCACCGCAACCCACAGAGGTTGTCTATTCTCTTTCCTAGAGCTCTAGCACATAAAGACCGGAGCAGGATGCCAAGTAAAAGACTGTTCCTTCAGAGCAACTAATTTGTAAAGGCAAACTCATCCAAAATTAGTTGGAAAAATTAATATGGGAGATGAAGCGACCATTGGCTTCAAGCTACACGATCTGAAACTTGCATTGGGATAAAAAAAGCCTGTGACTGTTTCTGCTGGTGCCTCTGCTTCTGCTGGGCACTACAGGATTTACTCCCTTGGGGGATTCCACCAGCTCAAGCAATGCCAAGGGAGCCGGCCTGAAATAACTGTCTCTTGGGCACAGCTGACGCCTGCAGGGTGCCTGCTGGCAGTGACTTGTAGGGAAGAGTTGTGGTTTAGCACCAAAATGAAAAGCAACTCTCTCGGTGGAAGGAATTGACTTCATCACTAGTCTCCACACGTCAGGAGTCAGTCTGAAGCTGGGTCACCAAGTACAGGTTCTCGCCTGAAAACCACAGGATTGCCAATAGGGAGAGAAACCTATTTGGCTACACTTCAAAATAAAAACACCTGCTGTAGCGGGGTAATGGTGCAGCAAGAAGCGTGTTGCAAACGCAAAGCATCACGACACACCAAGAGGGTTTGGATCCTGGTTCTGCTAGAAGGCACTTTGAACCTTTGCCGCAGGCAGCACGTAACGGTACTTCAGTGGCAGTTAATGAATCCCCATGCAATCCCTGACAGGTACACAGAAGCTGATAGACAGGGAAGCTGAGGCCGTAAATGAGCAGTATGGTTCTAACAGAGAGCCTGGTAAGCTCAACACTTCAGGCCTTCAAGAGGTCTCTGAACGCTGCCCACAATCTCACAACAGATCAATAGGGCAGGGGGGTGGGAACGATGGATTTCTGGATTTACACGACAATAACTTTCCTTCTCTTGAGCTTCAAGAAGAGCTCATTATATTTCCCATACTTCCTAAAGAAAATCCATAGCCACCCCAGGGGTAAAACCCCCCCGAGTCGATCGCTTTATACACATTTGGGGTGGTTCAGCACTCTCCTTTCTGCGAAGGAAGAAACACTTTCCAGGGTGTGTAAGCAGCAACGTTTTATCACTTTCTTTATGACCATGCCTAACAAGACATCAAATCCCAGAAGGAACAACTTGCTTGATGTTGAATGAGCAAATGCCAGAGAGAGGTTTATAGCTATGACTTACATTGACAGAAGACTGGACAAAGCGCTATACTGGAACAGATTGAAAGTCTATTAAAAAGCCTTTGTTACAAGATACATCAGGCCTGTCAGTTTAACTTTAAAGCTGTCCAAAACAGCAAATGTGAACTACACATTTAAACAATTTCCAAAGCACATCGCATTGGCCACCTACAACCAACCACCTCGTGAGGCAGCCACCGTGGAAACCGAGCAGCGACTCAAGGTAGCTGGCTCCTGCCAGACAGGTCATGAGAAAATGCAAAACTCACCCTCGACTTGACCATGGTAAGAAAATGCCACCATATGGCATATTTTATTTCTACCCCCCAGCTACCTTGCTTGCTTGGGCTTAGTGGACACAGCAACCCTAGCTTTCGGTTAGGGATTCACTCTTAAAAAGGTCTGAGAAATATCTAAAGGGAAGGGAGTCTCTGCAGCCTGGAATGAAGCCTGAGACCATGTGAAATACCTGGATGGAGATTCAGTGGGATCCTGCCCACTGGAACAAGAGAGGAGGAATCACAGGAAGGAAGTCTTCTGAAAAAATCTTCCTGCTATCTGGGCAGCACCTTAGTTTTAGGGAGACGGAGAGCTGGTGATAGGGATTATTTTCGCAGCTTTGCCAAGATTTTCTTTTGTCTGATGTGACAAAACAATCATTTTTTTGCCTAGATTTCCTTCTCTCAAAAAATATTCAATCTGTTTGTCAGTGGTGGAGAGGAGAAGATATTAGAGGGGAGTATTTTTAGCATCGTTACGTGAAAAGTTATTTTAATGAATGATAATATTCTCTCAATTATAATCCCCAAATATAAGATTGGATCAGTCTTTTATGTCATCTGAAATGGGGTTTGATCATACTGACAAGGCTGCTGATTAACAGTGGGAAGTTAAAGCAGGGAGGAATGTACTGAAATAGCTTCCTTTCTTAAAATGTAACAGCCACCTCACAGAGCTGCCAAGATGCAAATGATGTTTCAAATGGAAACTCACTATTTCCTTTCCCCTTTCCAGTGCTCTTGTTCCTTTGGCTAGGACGACAGGGAACAACTACATCTGAAGTCTGTACTACTGCTGCTCTTGGACTAGCCAAAGGATGACCATTCCTTCACCAGGGAAATGCCTATGCCTAGGCTGCATATCTGGGTGGGTCCTACTGCTGGCTGGGTCCTACGACACCGGGATCTTGGGCTTGTATTACTCCAGCACCATCTGGCTGACAAACTAGGATGTTTGATATATTCTGGGAGGATGCATCTGCTGAACATACATGCTGAAAGTGTCCATCTCTCCTGTCAGGTTGATTCTCTCCACTAGACTTGCATCCACTTTTTCTTTGAGTTTCTCTTCCAGCTGTTAGGAAACAAAACATGCAACAGAAACATCAGATTTCTTACTTGAAATGACCAGTCTTGAAAACGTATGTCCTGGAAAAGTCAGCTTCTTAAAACCTAATCTGTGCCCAGACTATATCCAAAACTCAGCCACTGAACAATGGAAACCTCTCCTTGCTGGACACCCTAGACATCTTGATCTGCCAGGATGGCCTATGGTGGCCCTGCGTCCTCAAAGTAGTAACCTCCAAGGTCATATATGTAACTCTAGCATGACACGCTAATGTACTAGCTTAACACCGTGGCACCTGTCCTGTTAATAAAGATGTTTTCCAACACCCTGTCTGTGCCCAAACTGCAGAGGAGGAGGATTGCCAGTTCTGCTGGTGGAGAGGCCCCAATACGGCCAAACATCACAGCTCATCTACTAACCTATGGCATTTTGAAAGCACCTGAATGTAAGCAGCACCGTGGCTGCAAAGCATATCAGCATAAATACCTTCTCTCCTCGCTCCACCTTGCCCCAATATTTCCTGCAAGCATTTTCCCAAACCTATTTTGAATTACTGCTTTTCTTGTTTTTATAAAAGGGAGATCATGAACCATGAGAAGAGTCTTTTTTTTTTTTTTTAATAAAAAACTTGGTTTCCAATCCAAAACAAATTATGTAACAAGTACAAAAGGATAGCATCCAAAATTGATGCTGCAAAGCAGGATTACAAGCAAATTACTTTTCTGAGGTAGAAACAGCAAAATCAATACTTTTCTTTCTTTGAAATACAGATTTAATAATGTAGACCTCAATAATCAACAGGATGCTATGTGGAACAGACACGACTACGGATATTTTAGTACTTCTGACTCTTCCAGTCTCCACAGCAGCCTACCCCTGAAGGGGGAGCAGCACAGCATCTCATGACAGAAGAGGGGCTGCTGCTGGGTGCCTTCTCAGAGGTGCTGTGGAGGAAAGCTCACCTGCTGGGTGGTTGCCAAGCAGTACTCTGCAGTACTAAGGATGCTGCAAATGAGGCAGAGTTCTTCTAAAGTAAACTTAGCCACTTCAGAGCCTTCCTTTTCTTTCAGCAAACTTGTGATGGTGAGCCCACCACTGCTGCTAGTTGTCCTGGAAAAAAAAGACAAAACCTGTAAGGCTTTCAGGTTTACAGACACACACACAATGCAAAATTACTACTAGATTTCAATGCCGCAAAAAGCCCTTATGTCCCCAAAGTCCAATGTCCGGTGCATCATAGGTCAGTGTCATTCTACATCAAATCCACAACTGCTATTTTGGTTAAGGAATATCTTTTAGAAAGACAAACAGAACTCGATACCAAGTCTTCAGGCAAAGGACAATTCACTCATTCACAACATGGCAGATAAGGATGGAAGTGGAATGCAGCTTTCCCCACCTAGCTTCACCTTCACTGACAGTTACTCAAAATCTAATTAAAGATTACAGAAAAATCTCAGTACCTATCAGGCAGCTTGTCATATTTATCTTCTCAGTACTAAACAGATGTCAACATGCATTTGAAACTTTGGTAACCTGTTTTAAAAACTGATGATAGCAACACAGTAAATTATAGAAGATGCAGCTTCTTTCCACCGTCTTCCAGTGATTAACGGCTGTGTATCAACAAAGAAAGACTCAGAACAGTTTAGAGTCAGGAAATTCCCTACCTCTCAACTCTTTATAATCCAAATCCATTAAAAAAATAGGACAGTGATATTTATCTTGGACAGCAAAAATGGAGCACACAAAAAAAATGTGGATAAAGAATGCAACTGAGGTCTGATGGAGAATGCACATTAAATTTATCTTTCCACTTGTCTGGATGTAACCCTCTCCCCTTCCATCTGTAAAAGATTTTACTGGTTTCAGAAATTCATTCTGCTGCTCCCAGGTTTACAAGGGAAACAAACTGAAGATGGTAAATAGCATACAAAATTATCTGTAGTTAAGGTTGGCAATATCTCAAGGAGCTCCTTTAGCCTGTACACTTACCCATATTGGTGTAAACGCATAATGATTTCCTCTAGTTTCACAGGATTTACATCTACATATTTTATTCGTACATATATAAAATGTTACAGAGCAGAGGGAGCGGCAGGTAAGCACTTTAGCATCACACAAACAAACCACCTTCATTATAAATTATTATATGTATAATGTTGAGCTAAGGCAGCTAAGAATCGCAGTACAACTTTGTTACCCAAGCGGCAGGGTAAGTGCAATTCCAAAAGCCAGTCCTCTCTGAAGAGACTTGGGCTGGCATTTCAAAAGGAACTTCAAGAAACTCTAAATCTGACTGCTAGTCAAAGCCAAATATGAAGCTGTCCTCCAGGGGCCCTTAAAAGAAAAACAATGCCGTGACTGTCCATTTGGTCTGTTGCTGCTTCTCAGTGCAATGAACTGAACTTTTGAGAAAATCGTGAAGTAAATGTAGTCACATATTGCTGCTACGTGGTTTCTTTGACAGTGAAACATAAACGTTCACAAGTATGTATTTATTTATTATCTCTACAAAGCATCTGCTCCTCACTGGAATGTCTCACCAGACGGTGCTGCAGCATTTGGGAAGCGAAACTCACTTGGGCAGGTTTCCAGACAGAATTTTCCAGGCGTATTCCCGAAGGTACTTCTGGAATATGGTGGTCAGGGCTATCATCGGCTCGCCTGTGCTGAGCTGGGAGCACTGCACCATGCACTTCTTGTAGTACACAAAGAGGTCGGCACAGCTGGGCAGGACAGCTCCTCCTTCGTCCACGTTGGGCTTGGGGGGACCTTGAGCCTTGAAGTCAGCCACAAACCTGTCAATCAGTTCGCCGAGATTTCTGATGTGGGGGAACAATAGAAAGATATTTTAGTACGTTGGGGGAGGAAACGGAGGGAAGAGAGGCAGTAATGCTTAAAACCAGGTGCCCTGTCTTGTGACACCAGCAAACACATTCAGATTTTAGCAGTTGGGTATTCCAGCCCTTTCTTATCTCCACCCTCTCAGCACAAAGCTCATAAAATAACGTGGACTGGACCGATGAGTAACGACCTTTTGTACTCAAGAGTTTTAGTGGCAGCTTCAATCTGTTCTCCAGTCACATATAAAAGCTCGCAAGTCTGCCAGGACTGGGTTCAGCACATTTGATGCAAGTGCATAAAGCATATGCTCAAGTTTCATTCCTGGCACCGGCAAAAGTAACAGTCGGGCTTCCCATATCAGCGGCCTCCGGAGCAGACCTTGGGGAATACAGCTTTTAAGGGGATGTGCTCAAAATGGTGTGCCACTTGCCATTTCTTGGTCCCATTTGGATACCACCTGGTTTTGCACAACTTCACACATCCTTTAAAGAAGTTTTATTTAGCATGAGCACAAAGTGCACTTCCTACTTAAACTCTTTTTAAAAGCACAAAAAGCCCTCCTATTGTCTCCAGTGATTCATTATAACCTGGTCCTTACTCAAATGTTTTGGTCTTTAGGCAACAATAAACTTCGCTCCACCGTTTCATCACGACAAAAAGGCTTTTTAGCACGGCAGAGGGCCAGAACCATCAATGCAGGACCAGAGAAGTCTTCTGATCTTAGGGAGTTCCTCTGGTCCTACTCCTCCAGAGACAGCACATCCGCGTCAGGAACAAAGACCAGCCCTCCTGACACCGGAGCTCAGCTAAGTGGAGTAGCCTTTGCCAGATGAACTCAATTATAGCAATAAACCTCCTCCCCCAGACACACAATACACACAAAAACGTTTGGCTTTTGAGGAATATACAGACATTTCAGGTGACAGAGTGGCACTCCACTGACCAAAAGGAGTTGTGATGTTCCTGTATTTTATACTCCCATTTCCACCACGGTCTTGGCTTCACTGCCCCCAGCTCTCCCCTTCCCACGGCACAGCCTTCACCCCTCTCACTGCTGCGGGTGTAACGGCTGTGCCATGCCGTGAGCCAGGGTACCGACGTAGAAAGCCAAATCCTTAGAAGGGGAATGGCAGAAGAAAGAACCTGAACTGTAACTCCCACAAGAAACTGAACTACCATTAAAAAAAAAAAAAAAAAAAAAGTAATTACTTTATAGTTAATGTATTATCATTATTTTTCAGGAACAAACTTATTTAACAGAATTGCAATGCTGTCCATAGGAATGAGAACTCTTCTTTAAAAGCCTGTCAAAGAGTTTCAACTTGAAATGTTCTCCTAATCTTAGGCCAACTCACAGGGCACCCAGCACAACACGAGAGTTCATGCAAAGAGACTGCATTAGGGTCTCCAGGGGTGGGTATGGCCTTACCGCCCACACATCGGCTGAGACTCTTCAGCACATTCTCACTTAGGTCTGCCAAAGAAAGGGGAAAAAAACCCACCAACGATGAAAACTTTTCCCCAGTTTCTGTCCTTTCTTTCTTTTCATCTTGTGAAAGAGAAAAAACACTCTGATGCCTGTTTACCAAAGAATTCAAAATGCTGCACAAGTGGAAAAGGTGACCTGGTTCTTCCCTGATAAACTTACAGATTGCTGCACCAAAACGGATGAGCTCCTACTGCGGATGATCCGCTGGGCCAGAAATGTGCTTGCAATATCAGGGCTTTAAATCATGAAGCAAGGCTCTTTGGCTTAAGCTAGGCTCATAGGCATTGCAAAGACAAGTAGCCCCTTTTTTCGTGCTTATTGCTTGCTGCTTTGAGTACTTTACATAGCTCTGATTCCACATACACTCACAGTTCCTCGGCTTTGTTACAAGAACTGTAAAAACATCAAGCTGCTCAACTGATGTGATAAATCTCTACACTGGCACAAGCAATTGAATGCTGAACCGAAGCATTGATTGTATTTGACCACAGCGAAGCAAAATATCCCTCCCCCCATAGCTGTAGGAGAGCCAAACAGACGGCTGCTGCAGGAGGGCTCACACGTGCTACGAGCTGCGGCATTCTTTCAGGTTCTCAAGTAAAGCGGACGTGGCTTGCTCCTTGTCAAAAGCCCCACTAAATTAAACAGCTGCATTTCCACCTCTGCATCTGCACTTTGCTCCATCTGGGCAACAAAGTGGAGCTTTCTTAGCATTCACCAGCCACTTTTTTTTTTTTTTTTTTTTTTTTTTTTTCATTCTCCCAGTATTGAGACGCAGTGAGGAATGTCAACGGCTTTTGTTTCTTTATGCTTACTCCACATGTTCTCCTCTTCTCCGAGGCAAAGTGAGATGTATCTACATTTTCCCGGTCCCCCAAGGTCTTGTCAACTGGGATGCACGAGCAAATGCGGCTGTCCAAAACAGCTGGGAGAGCAGCACTAGAGCTTCATGATTGCTCTGATCCTAAGCTGGACAAACTGCCCCTCAAAGGCAGGCCATGAGGACTGCCCTTATTTCAGCATGGGATTGATACAAGCAAAACATCAGGATATCGTGCACTAAAGAAACTAATATATTATTAATGCACACCTCAGTTGATGTCAATCAAACTTTCACATTCGTCTCAGTTGGCCCAAATACAACATGAAGGCTAACAACGTTTGTGTGGTACAACGGGACCACAAAGGATTTGGCAGAAAAAGCTACTGGGAGATGAAACATGAAGAAGGCAGGAGAGCTGCAGAAAATGAACATTTTCTCTATATAGGCTCTGCAAAAAAGCTCAGAGCAAATTCTCTGGTAGCGCAGACGTGGTATTTCCTAACAGTAGCATTTTTACTGGGAGCAAGAACTCTACAAATCTAACCAAGAGAAAATATGAAATGAAATCTTATAAAGAGAATTTTATTTTGGTTCTTAAATCCTTTCATTCCTATATTACTCTTCCTTTTTTCTTTCACTCAACCTATACAGTGTCTTTCCTGCATCTCTGGCAATTACGAGAGGAACTAGGCAACTCCTCAGCAGCATGAGAGAAGAACGCGGTGCTTAGTAATTAGTCTGTTCAGTGATGTGAACAGTTGGTATCCTGTTGGGCACTGGGGAAGGGCAATGGCACTGAGACACCTGGACCACTTGTAGGACAGTTTCCATGAACTGGGTATTTTGGAAGCCCCTTTGCTCACGAGGCCCCAAACACACACCACAAACAGAAAGTGCCAGTTTTCCGAACAATCTGAACGCACACATGCATTTCAGCACACTTAACCACGGCTCTGCATACTCTCAGCACTGCAGACCTGACAGAGCTCTTCCTTTACTCCATCAGAACGGCTTAGCTCACACGTGTATGCTCCTGTTGCTCCGACAGACCACAAAGAAGAGCTAAAGACACATATCCCAAAGGGGCAGAAATGAAATCTGCTTCGCTGTTAAGAAATCTGATATTTACATTGCAGCTAAGGACGGAGAGCAGCATCTTTAAAATCTTTCTGTCAGGTGTCTCCTCTTAAATTGCTACAGATTTTGGCACTGTGCTTCTTTAAATGGGTATGGAAACAATTTTTCAGGAAAAAAGGTCCAGGCTGCTTTCTGTCACGGACTTAAGGCAATGATGAACAAAACTGTCACACTACTCCCACTATTCAGAGCCCAAAAATACAATTAATTATCTAAGCAAGTCATTTTCAGACATCAGCAACAGATTCCTCAAAAGTTCAATCAAAGCAGGAAGAGGAGAGAAGATCATAAAGGAAAGCAATTTTTGGCAGACAGGGGCAGCACGGGGAATACTGTGGCAGTTTTTCTTTGAACTCCTTGCAGCCTGTGGCTATAAAGCTAATATAAAACATCTCAGGGTCGTAAAGGAAAAGGAAAAAAAAAAAAAAGGCAACTGAAAGAGCTAGGAGTGCAGTAGGGTAGAATTACCAAAACGGGGATTAAAATGGTCCCCAGTGAGAAGGGAAGAAATATTCAAACAAGTTAGCGCTCAGTTGGCTGAGGGCAAGGGGGGGAAATATCTGTTTCCCTTTGTTACACTGCAGAGCGGAACCTAAACCCAGCACGACAGACCATCATGCCAGGGGTTATTTATTTATTTATTTTAAGCCTAAAAGGTTGATGGGACGTGGAAACCTTTTTCAGGATGGCTGTCTTGGAGTTTGGACAAAATCAGGATACTACGAGCCTCGAGTTATGCACTCTCTCATGTGTATGTCCTTGGAAGACAGAAGGGCACAGACAAATGAGCTACATGAGGCAGGCACCTCTTTCTCCTTTCCAGCCACTAACCTGCACTAAAAGGCTGTATTAAACCTTTTTCAACTATCTCCTCTCCCAGTTGGCACTGCAGTTGTTACAGAGATGTTATTTAAACCTTGGTGTGAATTGAGGTGCACAAGAAAGTCTGGTGAGAGCTCTAAAAAATGCTCAGAGCTCTAAGCTGAAAGCTCCTTTCATTCAAGTTATTTTGCTGCAAGTCAAAGAGGAAGATGAAGAAGAGTTCTAGGGATTAAAGCCTCTGACAAAGCCCCACTCTGTGAGGGATGATAATGTTATCTTACAGTCAGCTCATCTACAGCAGCTTTCATCTAAGGATCGCAAATAACTTATTTCTATAAAGCAAATCTTGAAACTCCTCTGCCATGAAGCCACATGTGTATTTTACAGAAAAAGCAAACCTACTATTTGTGGAAGACATGAGACGAAAGAAAGGCCTATGTCTGCAGTGGGAATTGCAGAGGCAACAGAAGCAATTTCAGAAACACTAAGCCTCTTCCGCAGAAAGGCAGTGGGCATCATTCCTGCAGGCCTTTGCAATTACAGATGAAACCAACATCCACAGCCTGCTGAACACTCATTTCTGCACAAGCAAAGGTCCCACTCATTCTAACTTTCTCGAACCATGAGTACTGCTCCTGATGAAATCAGAAAGCAGACTTTCAAGAAATTAATTTTCGGCAGCTTGAGTACAGAATCTAGTACAATCCAACTGTAATACACATTCAAAAGCAAACAGACCCAAAAGAGCATGCTGGTTACTCACTTGTCCTGGGACTCGATATACACATAAAGGTGAGGCTCAAAGCACTTGGAAACAATGCCATGAAAAGGATTGTCAGGGACCTTTGGCTTCTTTGGCTGTAAGAAAACATTTAGAGTGTCCTGTAAGACCTAGAAGAAATAGCAATGCAACGGCGCAGAAGGATCTAAGTCTTTAGAAATATTACAACACACAAATTTGCTGTCAAATAATCAAAGGCATGTAATCAACAGTATATACAGCGTCAGTGTGTCCAAGTCTTCCCTTGCTTTTACAGAGCTGTTAGTATTCCAGGGAATTATCTTTTCACTTGTAAAATATTTTTAAACAGAAGGCTGCCCCATGCAAACAGATTTCAGTAGAAGAATCTTAATGCAGTTTGTAAACAAAACCTCGCTGAACTCTTTGAACAGTAACAAGACTCCGCTAGTCACCTCTGAAACGAAATCCAGCAGTTATTTGGAAGCAACATTGAAAAATCCCTACATTTTAGAACTAAGGATAATAACTCAAAGTTACAGACTTCATCTGGATGAATCTTATTCAGATAAACAGAACGTAATTACTGGAGGAGCTGGAATTATACAGGCTACATTACTGGACTGCTTTCACTGTGAAACATGTTTCTGGGGATGCAAAGACTTCTATTTTAAAATCACATTTAGAGCATTAAGCACATATGCCATTTGGGAGTCATCCGGTTTACTCCCATTTTAGTTTAGTACTGCACTCTACACAGCGGCCAAGCACATCTCGCTGAAGCCACTGGGACTACTCATACGCTTAAATTTGTGCATGTTTAAGTACCAGGCTGGGCAGGGCCTTTAAGCTCATCTTTGCCCTACAGCTAGATTTTTAATTTTTTTTTACCGATAGACAATTTTTCTTGTTGCTTGCCCGCAAGCTGACAATTTTTCACTGCCTGCAAAGAGGGCTGCAGTGACTCTGGAATGGAATTCTTGCCTCTCTCTGCAAAAAGCCAAGATCGGCTCCCAGCCAATGAAGATATGAATTTTTCCAGTTGAAATTTTTTTTTTCAGCATAAGAAGAGCAAAACAAGAGAGCCTAAAGGACATACTCTCCTAAATGACAGGAGGTGGCACGAAGTCATTTGCAGAAATAGTGAAGTATGGCAAAGCAAGCATTTCTCAGAAATAATTAAGACTCAGAGACGACACAATGAATATTAACATATGGCTGCAAACCTAAAGCAAGCAAATGGTCTTATGGAGGCCAGACCACCTCTATGAGACTGGCTTCATTAACCTTCTCACTGAGAGTGTGACTGAAGAACGTAAGTTTTTACAGCTTTGGGAGAGAGCCACTACCCAGCATTCTCCGCCCCAGCCCCTTTGCCAGTGCCTGCCCATTTCTGCCGGATGCACACGCTCATCGGAGCTGGGAGGAAAACAATAGGTGGTAATTACAGAAACCTTCCAGTCGCCAAGTCTCTGGGATGGCAGCACCAAAACAAGGTTGCAGATTCACGATGTTTACGATTTACCAGGCTGGAAGAGCCAACTCCTATTGCACGACTGGTTTTCTGAGTGTGCGCGCGTGTGTCTTTGCATCATGCTGCTCCCAGCACGTCTGGTGGAGAGAATACTAAATCTTTTAACAGTAGCAGTGAAGCTGTATTTCTGAGTGTGCAATCCTGTCCAAAAGCTGCAGATGTTTAAGCTATTTCCTCCTTGAGTTTGATGGAAATAATAAAAGGTTACTGTTGTCACAGTAAGGAGGTCTGCAGCTGGCCCACTTTCCTTTCATTACTATCCAAAGTAAACAGATTAAATCGAACTGCTAGGATCACTAAAAGAGGTTCTTTTTTAACATGGATTTCCCCCCCAAAACTCTTGTGCTCCCTCTTACACTCCCAAGTGTCTTGAATTCTCAGGACTAGTGTGTTGGAAGAGCTCTACCACTCCAAACTCTTCATCTTCAACACTTCCTGTCCCTTCTCTTCTTCAGCTAGCGACAGCAGAAGATGAGACCTCCAGCATGAACTCACCAGCACTAACCACCAGCTGTTGGTGCTTTGAAACTGAAATACCGGGGCTTACGGGGCTCCCATTTGGCAGACAGGCACCCGCGGGGCAGCCACCCTTGCAGCAGAGCCCAGCACTGCATTGTGAGCATTAGCACGGGGCGTACCCAGAAAGAAAAGGCAACCTTGCCACAAACAGCATTTCAAGGGCTAGCTCAATGGATGGCTTCGTACCAGCCTACTCACGTACAGGGAGCAGAGCAGTTCCTTTCTCAGAAGCACCTGAACTGTTTCTGGCCAGGGCAATGCATTCTACTGTTGACTAAACCCAACCCTAAACAGCCTAAAAAGGCTTTGCAATTTATCGCTTCACCTGCCTTCTAGCACTACTGACTTCTGCAAGGATGACCTCTCATCCCAACACTGCACATGAGAGCCAACTTTCTTCCAGCCACTACAGATAGTGGACAGCAAGCTCTTCACAAAGAATACACCACACAGGTGTCTCCCCAAGTTCCCAATCTCTGTCTTCTAGATCGCTGTTAAGGTCTGGCCAATACCAACTGTCCAAGTCATATTTTAACGGAAAGAGCAAAACTTTGCTTAATCATTCTATTTCAGGACTTCTGCTGTGGGTGAAGGGCAGCGGGCTGCCCTGCTGGTGTGAAAATCTGGAGGGGGTGCACTGCACCACACTGTGCTGGTGGAGAGCTACCACCCCACAGACCCCCCAGGGGCACAGATCTGCAGAGGTCCTAGGGCCCCGGCCATCCCTCAGGATACCACCTGTAAATGGCCCGTTTACAGGGCTGTAAACTCACCGAACAAAGAGAGGGTACCTGCCCCAAGCAACGTGCAATTGAACACTTAGAAAATATCTCTCTGGTGAGTAAAAAATATGGGGCTTACAGGCTTTGATATTGGTGCCAATTAAAACAATTGCATTTACTATTCACTCCTTTAATGTTTGCAGAGGGCTTTGGAAACCCAGTGCTTTTACAAGTGGTTAGGTGTTGCCTCCTTTGTAGAGGTAATGGATGAAAAGCACTATA
The DNA here is from genome assembly GCA_013389945.1 of Fregata magnificens. Lineage (NCBI taxonomy): Eukaryota > Metazoa > Chordata > Aves > Suliformes > Fregatidae > Fregata > Fregata magnificens. The sequence continues at coordinate 39,749 of WAAD01008343.1, forward strand.
GAGATAAAAATCCCAGAAGTAATATATCTGGAGTGAAAATCTAAAACTGACACTTGAAAGTTCAATGAGTTGCCTGGTGACTCCAGACTTAGTTTGCTTGGCTGACAAAGCAAAATATGAATTGCAACTGTTTGTACTGGGAGCTTCTTCTGGGATCTGAAAACCCAACTATGCTAGTTCATCTTTATTTGACAGAAATCCTGTAGTTACATTTGAGCTGTTGCTGCATGGGCTAGAACAGAAGCCAACTCACTCTCACGTGGCAGGATTATCTCCGCACTATTAACTGAAATAAAGATTGCTTTGGTTTCAGTGAAGTGAGCCAGAGCAAACCATGGTCGTACTGGGAGCCTCAATGCTGCACAGAGGATCAAAACTGCGCTAAATTAATTGCTGTGAAAACAAACCTTTCAAATCAACGTGATGGGAAAGGCTTAGGCACCACTAGAGATTTTGACACAGAGACCGCCTCACTGACAACTGGAGAACTTCAAAGACTTACTTTGTCCGTATCACTTTTCTCAATCACAATCTCATCTGTCTCCGTCCCAGTTTCATCCTCCAGAAACGGGTTGGTGGAGGGAGGTGGCACTTCTGGCTTCTTCTGTTAAAAAAAGAGGAAGCTCCTTAGAGAACAGCCTGTTCTGTCCCTTCTGGCACACAGGTGCATCCATGTTTTGCTTTGCTAAGCCCTTCAAAGCCCTGTGCAGCAGTTTGTCTTCTCCAAGCAGAGAGGTGACTGCAGAGTGGCCGGTGGTGCCTCTCCATCAAGGTTAGAGCACGCTCCCTCCTACTACAGGGCTAGAGTCTGGTTCCCTCTCCATCGCTCCACCAGCACGCTTCATCTCCAGCACCCTCTTACAGCCTGCTCTTCCTGCATCCACGCTCACCCGCCCTGCCCGAATCATCCCTGGAAGGGGCATTTTGACTAGCACCAAATTTCCACTCTCTCAAACCACACTCTCCAAAGCATGTGGTCTCCGGCGGGCGGACCCATGACAGCAGGCCCCAGAACTCTGCTGCCGTAGTAAATCCTGCATTACTGCGCCCACCAGACTGCTTGTCCCCACTGTGCACTCACCAGGTACCCATTGATAATTATGGCCTTCATTTTATGTATAAAACAGGTCAGATGATGACATTCAGAGTGTCGTAGCCTCCAGGCAGCTCAGAAAGGGGACAGAGGGGATTTTCTTTTATTTCAAGCCACACCCTCCCCTTCTGTTTTTCTCAGCTATAACAGCTTCTGCGCCTACCTTCTCCAAAGGGATAACAACCCAGTGAAGCCAATTTAATTAAAGCTGCAAATTTCATATGAAATTTGTCAGAAAAATAAAGCCATATTCTTGAGAGATCTAAATTCAGGCAGGAGGAAAACCTCACAGGACTTCCCTTTTTAATTAGCGGCACCTACTGATCCACAGCAAATTACAAACAGGTCCAGCAGGCTTGCCTGGTAGGCTGAATTATCACATCCAAGTAGGCTTCAAGACACCAGCTGGACAGAGAAGCCAACCTCAAACCAGCGGCTTCTGAGCCACACATGGACTCTGTGCTCCCAGGACACTTGGCTGGCGGAGCTCTTGGCTGCGATTTCAGGCAGAAAAAGCACAGAGATGACCCCACAGATATTCACTGAGTTGTTTCTCTTGGCTCTGCCTTTACAATCTACCAAATGAGACACTGAAAAGTAGAGGCTACCAACACCCCTGCAAGTAAGACTAACCCAACAGACAATGTGGGATTGAAAGATGGTACCATGCGGTGAACGTGTGGTAAGTAGAAATGAAGAGAAGAGAGGACTTTTAGTTATAATGTGTCATCGACATGCAAAAACCAAACATTATAATGCAGTCACCATGCCATAATTACTTTGTGGTTCTCCACAGCAATGTGGCTTCAGTTGCAAACAGCACAGTGCCCAGGAGAACCAAAAAAGTACACAATCGGTGTACTTTCCTTCTTGTGAGCCCTGTGCCATCCTCTCTACCACACTCTGCATGATCAAGAATCACCTTCCTCATTACAACCCACTAAGCACAGTCACACTAAACACTCTAACGTGCCAGCGCAAGAGGAGGCTGCAGGTGACACTTTTGCAGTCTCCCATTACCATAGCTATGTGTGAGAGGGGGCTTTTTTCTCCCAAAGCATCTGTGGACTAAAGGGTTGCTCTTTAGAAATTCCCTTACCACTGTCCCATCAGCTAGAGTGCAACCTGAGAAGCGTTTAGCCAGAAGTCCTTCAAAGTTGGTCGTCCTCTGAATTGCAAACAAAAGCAATTTCACCTCAATCTCCTTTGCCCTTGTGCGCATTATCTTAGCAAGCTCTGTCCTGAAAGAGAGGGGGGAAAAGAGAAAACACAGATGTGGTTTTCTAGAAGGAGAAAGATCTGAAACCTAAGATTGTAATTCAGGCTATTCCCTAGAGACACTTTCATTACAAAATTCGAGGTAATTCCAAAGATGTTTTACGGATCACATTTCAAACATAATCACAGTTGTTTAGAGCTTTGTGGGTAACAGGACCCCATCTCCTAACACCCAGCGCACCACCGCAGCCGGGAAAGCTCGCAGTATCAAACCTGAGGAAGCGCAGTGTCTCTGACCGGGGTCCCAGAACAAAGGCAGTGGTGCTACTGGGGCTCAAGCTGGCACCTTCCCCTGGTCCCCTGTCTCTGGCTGGCAAAGAGCATGGTCCAGGGCAGTCACACCACAGTCAGCTCACCTTTTTTCACTTGGCCTCTAATATTACTGACTTCCACCTCTGTTACGCTGAAAACCGATTTCCACATCATCTCGCTCTCTCAACAGTACATGCAGTTTTAGTGCTGCTCCTCAGGGTTTTCACTCTTCACTTGCTTTTAATCAGGGACAGTTCTACATAGATATTTGAAGACTGCCTTTAAAGTCCTATGGATATACGATCAATTTGGCAAAAGACATGCCAACCTTTTGTTTTAAGGAAGGTGACTCTGCCGGGAAACATCGTGAGCTCCCCAGACGCTCACCTCGTGACGTGGCAGAACTCCACAGCGATGCGCTCCGTCATGCACCACTCCTGGGGAAACATGCGCCCGTATTTCTCCTCGTAGTCCACCAGCTGACGCTTTATCCAAGCATAGCGTCTGTCAATTTTATCCAGCCAGGCCACCTGAATAGCATGGAGAAGAACATCTTCAACAGCAGCAGCTGCTAATATTCAGCCTGATTGCTTAACTGTGCTGCCGCAGTTTTGCAGAGGAGCTTGAGCTATCGATCAAAGCTAACTTGACCACGATTAATAATACTTTGAACGTTAACAGTCATTCTTCAAAGTCCTTAAACACATGCCAGACTGAAAACCCTATCTTGTGCGAATTAATAGAGCAAGTTCTATTGAAAATGAGGATAACAGTACTCCTAAATCATGTAGGTACTATTGAAAACTCAATCCAATAATCATTTATTTGATCCTACCCTCTTTGTTTCACAGACAGAGAGGTTAAAGTCAACAGTGGGATGAGAACGCAGGGGACTGTGGACCCACAAACTTCTACAAGAATTCTTACAACATGAGCAGGATGGGATTTTTTTCCCCCCAATATTAGTGCTTTCTGGTCAAAAAGTAGAAAGATTAATCCAAAAAACTTTGATGGAAAAATGCTATTTAAAATGAAGCATTTTAGCCTTTTTCTCCTCTTTGTCACAAACTGTCAAAATTTCAAAACTGTTAAAATACATTTTGATCCAAAATTGGTTTTCATTTTGGTTTTTTTGTTGTTTTTTTTTTTTCAAGTCCAAGATGATTATAGTAAATTTTTTAAAAGCTGTTAGCATCATGACAGGAAGTTTAAAAATTATCTACAAAGATTAATCCTGGAAATCCTCCCCCCCTTTTTTAGGCATTTGGGGGTTTTTTGTTTGTTTGGGGGGAGGTGTTGCTGTTTTTCAAATTTTTTGGGTTTGCAATTTTCCGAGTTTAAATTTTCCACCCTTTACAGGGCAGAAAGTATATCTAACTTGAATTTATTTATTTACTATATGAGGGGGAAACATTTCCAGTGCTGATATATGAAACTGAGGTCTAAGGTGGGAGGAAGTCATCTTGGCAGAGATGACATTGACTCCCAACTCATCAGCCAGCCCATATCACACTCGCAAGTCACTGCTTCCGAGCCCTCGGTTAGAAACATTTCACCACAGAAACCTGTGGAAACGTGAAGTTCATGAATGCCAGCAGAGCAAAATGTGAAATCCAAATGTAGCTTGCTAAGCTTCCCTTACATCTTGGTTTTCCTGGAAAAGGACCAGATACTCTGAGAGGTGTTGTTTAATAAATTTCTTGATGATTTCCTGTTTGATTCTGGGATCCAGGACATTGGCGACTAGACACGCATCACGTAGGACATTGCTGGGTCCACCAGGCCTCTATCAAAATAAACAGGAACAAATGATTTAAGGTTAGATAGCTGAATGGGTGACTGTAAATTGTACCACATCCAGGTTATCTTGTTTTTATCCTTTCCCATTATCCTTCTCTTTTTGATGCTTCTGCTGCTACTCTTTATTATCACTTAAGCATCTTTCTTCTGTTGGACGAAAACTGAGCTGCTTCCATTTCACTGGCTGTAAAGTTGTTCTGTAGCTCAACAGCTGGGAAGCTCCCTACTGCAGAAGAGCAGCCAGCTCCATCTACCGAAAGAACCATTGTCCCATCACTTCTGCAAAGCCTTTCATTGGCCTAGATAGTCTGAGGAACAGCTAAGAGAAGTGGCCGACAAGTGGGACAAGCAAACCCCTTTTCTGCAAGCCTGAAAGTCAAATTAATGGGGAAAAAAGCAGTCTAGAGATGATCAGTTTGCAACACAAAGGAGCATCTGCTGGTCTGTATTGGCACATACCATGACATTAGTGGAGAAGTCAGAAAATTTAGAAACATTTTTTAAAAAATGCTCTTTTGATGCTACTTCACGTGGACAGGGATTTGCCCTTCGTCAAGGGTCTGTTCCAAATAGTTTCCTCATTTCCGTACTTGTTAGTTTTACAAAGAAACCAGCAGAGCTGGTACTTTGGAAGACAGAACTAGTGTTTTCTTCGAAGTAAATTCAAATTCACACCTACTCCCCATATTGTTTGCAAACATTTGGATGCATAATTTTGGGGAAGCACATTTGATGCCTTAGCCCTAGCCCAGATTTGTATCTGTGCTGTCTGAGTAAACCAGAGACAAACTTGGTGGCAGCATGTCAACAGACAGCCTGCGCTTGGCTTTCCCTAAACACAACACAAACCTTTTGTGTCCAATAAATAACCCGTAACCTGGGTCAGATGCTGAGGGAACCCCACTCTGGTCTATCGGGCCACACGTGAATTGCTCGGGGCATTCCTCGACCGGCTTGCAGACCTCACTGCAATAGATGTGCACAACACGACAGAGGAAGGGTGTCATTTCTCTCCCACATTCACTCGACAGAAACAGTGAGAAATATACCTAGCACCCTACAGCTTGGGAGACTCGTTTGCTTTCTAAAATAACTCCTGAAACAGAGCGATATCAAATCTAGATGTAAAATGAGATTAAAACCAATGACAATTACATTGAATAGCTTTCAGCAACACTTTTCAACGGGACGAAGAGGGGAAGTGAGAACTTTACCTTTGTTCCTTGAGAAGGAAAGGCTTCCTCGAAGTCAGCCAGGATCTGCTGTCCCAACTCATTCTGCGCTGCCTTCACCCTGACGAGGACAGAGGAAGCAAGGGCTTTGTTGGTGGTACAACAACTTCTTTGTTTCGTTGTCTGCAAACATTACTACAAAGTGGACTCAAACAGCTACACAAAGGTTTTTAAGGGAGAAAAAAAGCATGCTAAAGAAAAACACCCACATTAAGAAGGCCTGTACGTCAAAACTGGGAGAGCATTTGCTCCCTGAATGACACCGGGATGACAACTCCAGCTCTACAGCATTGATCCCTGAGCTGTAGCAGAACACGTCCTAGATGCTCTTACCCTGCTGCAATTCAGTATTTTAATAAGGGCCAGTTAATCAGCTGAGAAATCAGCAGGGTTCCTTTAATGCCAATGTGATCAATTTACCTTTACACTCGTGTCTGTCGGTCACATTTCAACAAAACTGTTTCTGACACATAAAAAGCTTCACAGTCAAGTGAGGCTTCACAGTCAAAGATTTCAATGTCTCAGTCTTCATCATGAACCTTTCGCAGTTCCAGGTGCACTGACCTACTTTTAAATGCATCCATGTGAACACTGTTGGCTGCTGTTTTATCCTATAAATCCTCCGTGTCTTAAGAAGCATAAAAGAGCAAAGGTATGAAATGGGTGAAAAAGTTTTGAACAAACCACAATCTTGCTCTTTATTTAGCTGAGAGAATAAAGCTTCCAATTTCCAGAAATAAAAGTCAATAAGGCTTAATTGATACTTCTAGGGAAATGGAAATGCCTACACATACTAGAAAGAGCCAAAACAAACAGTTAGGCACTTATATCCCTCTGCAGCCCTTGAATTCTTCCATCGCTTTTTATTATACTGGAAACTCTTTAAGGTCTAAACTGATCATTCAAAGCAGTGGATTTTTCCACTGAGATTGATATGTTAGAAAGAGTGGCTATATTTACTTTTGTGAAAATGTTTGTTCAGACTGCGGGGAGAAGATTTGGATTTTTTTGTTGTTGTTTAAGACTCCTCAACCTTATCAAGGAATGATCTGCTGCTTTAATCTTCCCATTTGAGGTCCATTAGTAGCGAAACACTACAAGACGACGTGACAATGCTGGCGAACAGGCTGGACTCTTTAATGGTGCCAAATGCAGAAAATTCTAGTCCTTTAAAAGTGACGGTTGAAATATAACTTTATATCTGTGATTTAACTGTATGTATGACCCGCTTTATCCACGATTTATTTATGGGGATTTTGCTGGAAAAGCTTCCTGCCTGCAATGTCAAACATAATTCTCACTTAAGCTCTCTGCTTCACAGGAATGTTTAGAAACTCCTCTACTCTTCCAGGTATAGATCCCCAGTTAACACCTTCATAACTGTGAAACAAAAGGGATTCACTGATATGTTGAAATAGGAGTGGGAAATTTAAGCATTAAGGAGGAACCCAGCCCAGCAGCCACAACTACAGGTCTAATCCTGCTTAAATTGCAGAAGTAAGTGCTAATAATTCATGTGAGAAAGCATCACAGAACCAAACCCTTTGATCCTTAAGAAAAAGGAGGAAAAAAAAGAAGAAAAAAGACACTAAACATGGATTGAAAAATCTTCTCTTTTAAATAATCAAGAAACAAGAAGTCTTCAGTATTAGGAGTCACAGAAATGAATGAGTTTGTATAAACAATTGGAAGTATTAGCTGTGGTACTTCTTTCCTTACGACCAGCTACAGGGACCTTCCCATCTGACAACAGCTGCAGCGCAAGCACAGTGGAGGCACTGAAAAGAGCAGCAGTCAGATTCCTAAAGACTCAACAAATTTAAAAGAGGCACTGTCAAGCAGTTAAAAGCCCTGTCCGCGGGCTTTGCTGTTTTAGGCTCCGATTCAGGAAAGTACTTAAGGATAGTCTTAACGGGGATTCTCATATCCTTAAATTAAGAAACTTGCAGGAATGCCTTGCTGAACTGGGATGTTAAAAATATATTTTTGAAACAAAATCTGTCCTGTTTAAAAATCTCTCAAAAGCAGACAGGGAAAATGAGTTTTAGCCTTTTTTTTTTCCCTTCATATTTTGTAAGATAGGAGATAGGGCAGAGACATCAAAGTAGCCAAAGGCTTAGGTACATGTGAGCAACAACAGGGAGCCTCACTGCCCTCCCAGCAACTATCACTCTTTACATAAGCACACACACGCAGACACACACAATTATTTTTTTCCACGAGCATGCAACCAGAAGCATGAAAACCTTTATGCTGCCTCTTTCCAGAGCGATTGCTTTAGGCAGAGAACACAGGAAAGCACTTGCTTTAGCCACTAGAGATTATTGCTCCCCATGGAAAGCTGTGAGCCTTTCAATAATTCAGAATAATCTTCATGCAATGGAAACTGCAGCAGTAAAAGCCTCGACCCCATGGCTGGCTTCACTCACATTTGCTGCTGAAGGACCGATTCTGCACGTGTATAAGAGTGTGTGTTTAACCACTTGCAGAAAATGAATTACCCACTAAGGCTCAGCAACCCTGACAACAGATATAGCACCTCTTCTCAGGTCGGTTCGATAAGGATATTTTTCCCTGACTAGATTCCCCCCGGCAGTGTGCTGGGATATCACAGCAGCTGTCCTGGCTCGCCACAGCAGGGAATTGCCTTTTCCTGGGGTTGCTCACATGTGCCAAAACCTTCGGTTACCCGAGTATTAGTGATTTTTGTTTCTCTGACTTTTGTTTTATTATTAGTGGCTTTTGTTCTCCGTTTCCCCTGCCTTAAAAAAAAAAACAAAAACAAGAAAACCCACTGTTATGTTTCAAATGACATTAAATTACTAGAAACCGCAATTTCTTTAGCCAAAGCTACCAGAAATCTTAAACTACGCCTGGCAGCTTGCTGAGATAAAAAGAGGCTGAGCTAGCCTGTTTTTCTGTGGCAAACTTATAATCATTTTTCTCCTAAATACTTTCCAGGCTTTTTTCCACTATCTGCTAGGCTTTCTCAACCACTTTCATGGGTGGGTTTGTGACCACTAATTGTACACTCCCTCCACAGACAGAAAACAGAAGAGGATTGAGAGATAACAAAATATTCCTATTTACTACAATGAACAACTTCCAATGCACCATGTAAGAAGTGGTTTTAGGAACACGATTAGGAAAATATTTACATTTGGATGTCAGTTGTGACATTTTTACATCAATACTCAAAAGGACCAGCACAAGAAGCCAACTAATTGAGAGTTTAGTCCAGGTTTCCAATGAATACTTACACTCTGATTTTGTTTGGTTATTTTCAAAGGGACAGAACAGGTGGAAAGCACCATTAAAAACACATCATTAGTTTTTCACAGGGTCTAGGAGCAGGAACCTAAATTGAACACCCCACGACAAAGAGCACATCCAACAACACCGACCAGGCACTTTTCCTTCCCATGGTTTCCCATTCATATTTGGCTTCACTCCATTCACACCAAGGAAGAGGGGCTCTTTATTAAAGAAAGCAACACAATCTGCTCGTTTAGCAGTGTATATAATAGACTTATTGTATATAATAGACTTTGGTTACTGTCACAGGTCTGTGCCAACATCTACTAAAGCATTTCTTGCCTTCACAAACATCCAAGAGGCTTCACTTGTACCATTAAATCGAATTCATGAGATATCAAACCCCAGCAATTTCACAGTCTAAAAATAGCACTGTGAGAAGCCAGGCAAACTTCCTTTGATGTTTCATGAATCACGAAAGTATTTCCAAGCAAAGAGAGAGAAAAGTCAACTCCAAAGTGGGCCCTAATACGTACACGTGTAGTCAAACTCCAGAGCAGATACTACTGTGCCGTAGACCTCCCTGCAGTAATTTGCTGCCTGGATGTCAAAGCAGTAGAGAGATCCCAGCAACACCCTGGGTGCAGCTCTCCTTTCACCCCACAAGCAGCCGCTTCTATCGCTACCAGATGGTGCAACTCTCCCTGTGTAAACACTGGAAGGAAAACTCTGCCGAGGCAATTCTAAAAATAGGAGGAACAGACTTTCTTGAGCTTTTCAGATCCTTATCTTGAAGGGAGAATAAAACAAAAGAAGTTTTCCTCCATGTCCTTGCCAGTCTCTCTGGCGTGACTCGAAACCACTGTGCCTTTTAGCAGCAGCATGAATTGGTTTCTATAATTATCAGCAACTATGAAAGTATTAAATAATCATCCAGCAGAAAGGGAAAACCAGCCAGAATTCTGGACCAAGGCTTAAATTATATTTGGCCTTAAAATGGCCAATCACAGCAGGTTTCTGCCCAAGGGCATTACCACTCGGGAAGAAAACGAAGCAAGCTATCTTTCTGAGCATGAGGTTGGAATAGACAACAGCCTAAATTCAGAAAAGCAGTGACATATGTTTATATTTCCTTGATGTTCATTTAAGCAAATGCTTATGGTCAAATGATTTGTTAAAACAAGGCCCCATCTCTCTCTCTCTCTGGATTCAGGGTGAATTTTTCTTTTGCTCTGTCTCACGGATTCCATCTGGGTTTTCTGGAAGAGGTATCTATACCGTAAAGAAAGTCCAAAAGATTTAGATGAAAATACTACAAAAAAAATCATTCAAACACTGTTTCCATCACTAAACAGCACAGGCAGCCAGTTGCTCTCTTAGCAAAGGGAGTCACCAAAAAAATTAATTACTGTGCCTGGAAGGCTCCTTCAAGCACCTCTGTACTGAGCAAAGTCATCTCAGGCATCAAGAGGATGGTGGTGATGGATTTGCAATTTTCACACTGAAAAGAAATGCTACCAGGTATGGCTGTATCATCAAGAAGGTTCATCCCTAACGTTAATAGGTTGTTTTCACCTCGGAGCTGTGCTCAGCACTACTACAGGCTGTTAAGCAAACATCATGTGTGTGATGTAAAAGAAATAAAGCCTGTTGTAAAGCAGGAAGAGTAGGTTTTGGCCAGGGATGGCAATGGCCCCTAGAACACGGAGGGCCTTGTTCCCTCAACACCCAGCTGTCACGTCCCAAATGAAGCCAAGACCCTAGGAGATATGGTGGCTTAGTCACCCCCGAGCCTTGACCTGCTGCTGCTGAGAATGGTGGGCACTTGCTGTTGGAGCTGCACCAAAACTCACCAAATTTAAATGTGTACCTCCACATTAGAAAATCAAGACTATACAAGCTCAGCAGAAATGTTTAGAGCAGTCAGGTGTTCTGCATGAAATTTTGGGAAGATTTGCTATAAGCCTCAAATCTCAGCAGAACTGGGCAATGGGAGCAGGTTTTGGCAGAAGAAACTCAAGGTGCTCAGAAGAACTGAGTCTGGCAAATGCACAAAAAGAAATCCTGCCAGCCTAAAGGCAACTTAGGCAATTGCCTTGGGCAGCTATGCAGTTTGACAGCAATTTGACAGCAGCAAGGCACATGTCTGGGCAGAAAGGAGCCCCAAGCACCACTATGATAATGCATATACTTCTGCTTCGTGCCAGGCTGCTGAACTGTATCACCGAGGTTAAGAAAGCAGGAGAAAGCATCACCTCAGGGTTCACCACAAACACCTGCACATGAAGATCACATAAAACAATTTGCACTTCCACAGATTACTCCAGGTAAGGCAAATTAAAAGCCAGTCAATGAGAAGCGCAAATAATTTATGAATTACATCCGTACTGATTACTGTTATTTAACAGAAGAGGCTGCTCAAGATTTGAGCAAACTGTGTCCAATTTTAACCTGTTTGTTTTCGCTGGAAAGAAGCTCAAAGGACCATGTCCAGCCTTTACATCTTTGAGAAACCGATTCTGCCTAAGGCATTTTCTAACCTTCCTTCCCAGCAGGCATGCAAGGCTCACGGTTTGATCATTTTACCTTTCAGAAAGCTGTCGAATCTGAGGAATCCCCATGTATTTGTTGAAGTGCTCTAACACATTCACGACACCTTGGAGAAGGTTGGCAACTTCCCCATATTGTCTCCTCCTGGTCATAGCCCTGTAGAGGAAATTAAAGATTTACAAAGGCAGGTTCGATGAAAGTCCTGGGTGGTAATTCCACAGGTTACCTCATCCCCACTGGGTCATGCCGGTCTCTATTGACATTTATTTTTCTAAAATACACAACTCTTCATTAACATTCCAATGCAGCATTAAAATTTCACTTAACTGATGCTAAAATAAACCAATCTGGCACACATCTAACAATGCTTCAAAAACCATAAATGTCAAAAGCAACACTTGGCAAAGAACATGTAAACTACTGAATGCATCCGCTTACCAGTATGGGTCCGGAGGCAGTAAATGTTATTTCACTATAATGACCTGAGTTAAGCCATTCGTCATCACACACAAAGTGTGAGTTAGAGCTTCACAGGGAGGAGAATCATTATGCTGAAAAGCTATTAGCCTTGACTTTTCTGTTAATAACTTTCGCAGGGAACTGACAGAAAAAAAATCAAGTTTGTTTATTTTTATTTCGTCCTTTAGGATCGTTCCAATAGAGGCAGCAGCCTAAGTAAAATTTAATTCTGAACACTTAACAACCCAGTGTTCATGCAGAATTTGCTACAATCCAAGAACAGGCTGTGCCTGGGTCTCACTTCACAGATGCAATATGTAAAAAACTGGATTTCCCTAGCCTGCGTGTTCCTCAAGCACATTAAAAAACCCACAAAGGATTATTAGAAACATCTAACCCCACTTCATACTCAGTGCAAGCTCTAAGGCTTCTTTGAACTCATTCTCAGAACTAGAGTAGACCTTCCCNAACAAAGCCAGACTCATTCCTTATCACCACGAATCAACACAGCAATTCAAGCAATCGATGCTGCAAACCCTTAAATACCGCAACATACATTGCAGGTCACTCAGAGCAGCACAGAAAGGATCTGCCAGCAAAAATCAAGACTGCAACCTATTAAGCAAACTTCCCTCCAGAAAAAAAAGCAGCTGTTACAGACCTGTTCAGAGCACTGCACCAAACTTAAGAACTCAGCAGCAGCGTCAAAGTACCACCGAAAATTCACACACTTACTCCAGTGAATCCACGCCCCCCGCCAGCATGTGCAGGTGATTGAGGGTGGTGATGGAGGTGGTCAGATGGCGCTTGGCATGATCTAGCTGCTTGATATCCCGTGTGATTTCTTTAACCTAGTGAATAAAAAAACCAAGAGTCTGGTTAAATATCAAGCCACAGCAACAAAATTTGAAGGAGATAAGAAGGGCTGTCTCCTCCCTTCAGGACTACAAGGATGTTGGCTCTACAGCCACGTTAACACAAGGACAAGGGTACGGGTTCAACACATGGCTTGACAGCAAATTACCAACCAGTCAGCAGGACCAAAGACAAAAATATTCCCTTCTTAAGGAGAACTGGAAGCAAATGTCAGTGTCCCCCTCCCTTTCAAAGGCTAGAAAGAAACTGCTGCTCACCATTTGTTCAGATTTTTCAGCCTTGTCCTTAATATCCTTAATTTTACCAAAGAGCTGTTGAATGGCTTTCTGGGCTTCTTCCAGGGCCTGGAAAAGAAACAAGGTCAGAGTGGAAAGAAAACCTGCATTCAGTTTTCACCTTCTAAGAAATACGCAGTTGCTCCCTACAGCCCCTGGGCCAGGGCAGTGGAGGGGAGCTGTTTTCTTACAAAGAAAATATCATCAACACATCAAAAGTCAATGTACCATGTTGGGATATTTAACCTGAGTGGAGCAGGGTTTCAGTATCCATTTTACAATAATGCTCTGGCAAAATCTGATTGAGATATTCTATGAAAGCACCTCTGTAATAAGAACTATGAATAGGTTTAAGGTTACTGCAATAAATTTCGATGCACTAAGTGTGGAAAAATACGTAGAACTTACTCCTGACCAATAGGTATTTAGAGCAGGAAAATGAAACCTCCACAAAACCTCTATGCTCATCATTAATTCTAAATAAAAAGTACACAACGTTACATATAGAACACTGTTGGAAAACACCATGCGTATTTTGCCAATTCCTTCGGGGTGGGCAGCTCAGCCTCGCACCCACCTGCAGGAGGAACGGCTCTTTCTCGGCACAGAAGAGAGGGCACAGGTTTAGCAGGTACACGGTCGAGCACGGGAAATGGACCTCGCCTGGATTTTTGTGCTATTCTGCTGCAAACTCCTCAGGGCATCCGGTCCCTTTTATGCAACCACGGTGCATCCTGACCTCACACAACCAGTGTGAACTACACGTGGATTCAGTGAGTGAAGCCACATGTCCAAAATCACATGTCCAAAATCTGACTTCTGAAGTAATTCAACACGTTTTGCCTTCCCAGTCTGATAACATTTCCAGCTCCAGCTCCACTTTGTTTCCCGCTGTTAAGTGGGCTTCTATCCCTCTGTTTTTATATCCAGTCCCATGACCAAGGTTACAGCGCAAGCTACAAGCTCCTTCAGCAAATAAATTTAACACATCTTCATTTGGAAATGTATGAGCAAACTATCTGCCAGGAGCTTTTGCTGGAACATAGCTGTATTATAATAAAAGTATAAAAGTTGGAAACATTTTATAATTCATTTTCCAGAGGGGAGGAAAAAAAGTCTCCTCTAAAATATATTCTGAATCATGCGAAAGTTAACACTTTATCTATTAGTGTCACACAGCTATCATATAGCATGTTCACTAAGGGAAATGAACACACAAATGTGCTGCAGGGACAACTGTATCAGAAATGAACACCACCACCTACCCTCTCATTTGGCTCCAGCACAGCCACCTTTCAGAATAAAGTTTTCTCTTCTCTTCCATTTAAAGGCATGTGGATTAAGTGCAAACGAAAGAACTAAAGAATGCTCCTTTCAACATATTTAACTATAGCCCCTGTTCTCAGTCCCAGACCACGGCTGCAGCACATTACTCAAGTGGCCTATTAAGCAAGCAGCAACTGTCCTGCATATTCTGAGATTTGGATAGGTCTGTAAAAAAAAAAGTCAACCTGAAATTCTTCACAGACGCCAACTGCTGCGTTTCCCTTTGCTTCAGCACTAATGTTAAATGCTAACTTTTCTGCATGATCCTAGGGAAGTCAGAGCTGCTGAATTCTCCAGAAGAAGAGATGAGCATTTAGTCAGCCAAGAAAAAGATTCTCTGAAAAGAGATGTTATCCTCCTTCATATACAAAGCCAAGGCAATCTCACAAAACTTACTCAATCTTTGGATCATCTCAAACCAACTTAGGATCTCGTGCATGCAGAAACACTGGGTGCAAAGTACAAAAGATCCCTTTAAAAATGGAAAAAAGGAAGACCTGGGGAACTACAGGCCAGTCAGTCTCACCTCTGTGCCCGGCAAGATCATGGAGCAGACCCTCCTGGAAACTATGCTAAGGCACATGGAAAATAAGGAGGTGACTGGCGACAGCCAACATGGCTTCACTAAAGGCAAACAGTGCCTGACAAATTTGGTGGCCTTCTACAACGCGGTTACAGCGTTGGCAGATAAGAGAAGAGCAACTGACGTCATCTACCTCGACTTGTGCAAAGCATTTGACACTGTCCCGCACAACATCCTTGTCTCTAAATTGGAGAGATGTGGATTTGATGGATGGACCACTCAGTGGATAAGGAATTGGCTGGATGGTCACACTCAAAGAGTTGCGGTCAACGGCTCGATGTCCAAGTGGAGACCAGAGATGAGTGGCATTCCTCAGGGGTCAGCATCGGGACTGACGCTGTTTAACATCTTTGTCGGTGACATGGACGGTGGGATTGAGTGCACCCTCAGCAAGTTTGCCAACACCACCAAGCTGTGCGGTGTGGTCAACATGCTGGAGGGAAGGGATGCCATCCAGAGGGACCTTGACAGGCTTGAGAGGTGGGCCCATGCGAACCTCATGAAGTTCAACAAGGTCAAGTGCAAGGTCCTGCACATGGGTCAGGGCAATCCCAAGCAGAAATACAGGCTGGGCGGAGAATGGATTGAGAGCAGCCCTGAGGAGAAGGGCTTGGGGGTGTTGGTTGATGAGAAGCTCAACATGACCCAGCAATGCGCGCTCGCAGCCCAGAAAGCCAACCGTATCCTGGGCCGCATCAAAAGAAGCCTGACCAGCAGGTCAAGGGAGGTGATTCTCCCCCTCTACTCTGCTCTCATGAGACCCCACCTGGAGTACTGCGTTCAGCTCTGGGGCCCCCAACATAAGAAGGACATGGACTTGTTGCAGCAAGTCCAGAGGAGGGCCACGAAGATGAGCAGAGGGCTGGAGCACCTCTCCTGTGAAGACAGGCTGAGAGAGTTGGGGTTCTTCAGCCTGGAGAAGAGAAGGCTCTGAGGACACCTTATAGCAGCCTTCCAGTACCTGAAGGGGACCTACCAGAAAGCTGGAGAAGGACTTTTTACAAGGGCAGGTAGTGATAGGACAAGGGGTAGTGGCTTTAACCTGAAAGAGGGTAGGTTATATTAGATATAAGGAAGAAACTCCTCACTATGAGGGTGGTGCGGCACTGGAACAGGTTGCCCGGAGAAAGTGTGGATGCCCCATCCGTGGAAGTGTTCAAGGCCAGGTTGGATGGGGCTTGGAGCAACCTGGTCTAGTGGAAGGTGTCCCTGCCCAGGCAGGGGGGCTGGAACTAGATGATCTTTAAGGTCCCTTCCAACCCAAACCATTCTATGATTCTATGATCAGCTGTAAGGAGCCTGGGGAGGCCCTACACACCATGCAGCACAACACAGCAATGCAGACACGCAGCAGGACCACCCCAAATTCCCAACTAGCCATACGCTTCTGATCCCATTCCCCTCTCCTAGGTCTAATTTTTCAGATGCAGGCTTGGACAATAGCCACAGCAGCTCACCTTAGCATGACTGCCAAGGCAAACTCTAAGACTTCCAACCATCCACCGCAATCCTTTCGCTTGGGGGTGGCATCTCTAACCTGTTCTCCAAGGAAGAGAGCATTTGAGTTGCTATTTTAAGCATCAATACGCAGCTCAAAGCCATTTGTTCCCGACAGCCTTCAGCAACCAAGTTCAGAGTAAACAATACCATGAGTGAGGATTTCCATCTCAGGTCTTACAGGTTTTACACTAAAATCCCTATCCACAAAGGGAAAACTGTCTTATCTGTTTTCCTCATGAGGCAGAATATCATCTACTTGAATGAATATAGGGACCTTTTCCAAAGTTACTGCCCATAATTTATCCTCAGATAATGGCCCAAACCAGGCCCCAAAGAGGATTTCTAGCTGCCCAGGTAACAGCAATTTCTTTTTTGCTCACTGTTAAGAAACCACACTCAATCTATTTCTCTAACAGGTCATGGTGCTATTTAATAATATTGTGACAAAAACCAGAAGAGACTATTTATAGGAAACTGGTTTACACCTGAAGAACACATTCCTGCCGCTCACTGCTCTGCGCTCAGTGGAAACCAGCACACGCAGCAGTGGGCAAACTCCCCACCTAAAAACTGCCCCTGGAATACCGACCAAAGTAAAATGGGATTTTGTTCTCATACACTTAAAACCGCCAAAAATAAGGTGAACTGGTGTCATCACCTGGTCCTGACACTTGTAGCTTTTACCTCCTTACAGACTCCGGCAAAACACCAACGAGACAACACGTGCTCTGCCCCCGTCCGATGAATTAAAGAACTGTGGTCTCCTGCTGCTGTGAAAAATAACGTGGCTGGGACGTGGGGGAGAGACTGAACGGCAGCTGCCATTCTGTTCAAGTTCTGTATCGCATCTCTTAGAGGAGGGGATGCGTTTCCGTAACTGTTTAATAAAAAAAAAAGAAAACAGAGAGGACTCAACAGCAAACTTAACAGACTTGAGTAAACCAGAATTGCTCATAAACACTCCTTTCATTTCTTAAAACTTGCTTCCAAATATTTGCTTAGCCATTAAGACATAAATCTTTAGCTACTCTCCTAAAAGAGAGCTGCATATTCCTTATTTAAGCCGGAACACACTAATTCATCAACGTGCTGAGTCTTTATACAATTTACATTTAGAGATTAAAACACTTCTTCAAACTTACGTGAGAGTTGCTGAAAATAACACTGCGTGAAAATCTGTATTTTTAAGTCAGGAGGGCACTGTCAGGTAGATCTGGGGGGGAAGTTCAGAACCGAATTAAACGTGTTACTTCTTGCACAAAGCCTACAATTAAACTTTCTTATGGTTCTTAAAGAAACCCATGAAACCTTTTTGGCTGTAACATTCCAACTGCAGCATCTGAAAGTAAAATATTGCATGTAGAGGAAGGAAATAAATAAAACTAATAATGGAAACCCACCACCTTCCTGGTCACTCTAAAGACAGAGGAAAGCAAAGAGCAAAGCCAATGAAATACAAACATCAATTTTAAGAAAACACCTCATATTTGACAAATAGTGTTCATCATTAAGGGATAAGAAACTGACATCTAGGGCATAAAAGTAGGTCTAATTGTTCAAGGTGTAATACAGAAGTTTATTAATGTACGTAACGATTATTCTTTCACCCGTAAAAGAGGAAACGGGAAACTGCAGCCATGTTAAAGGCTACACTGTATATTGGAGAGAGTGCACTTCCCTTCACACTCTGCTCCCGTTAAGACAGTGAATCATGAATTTTAAAAGCATTTTCTTACTGCTTTTGTTATTTTATTAATAGCAGGTTTATTTTGGACAGAAATTCTAAAACCAAAACAATATCAAGAGAATAGGAATCGCTCTTATTCCAGCATAACTGGTTTACATGATGAACGACATCCAGTAATCTTACATCTGTGGCTTGACGCAGGATTCACCTTGCATTACTAACTTATTGGTTTCCTCATCAGTGCAACTGGGAAACATGTAAATGTAGGCACCCCCAAACGGCATACAAAAGTTAAGTTATTGTGTTTCCTCTCCTAAAACAGCAGTTGATTTCAGG
Organism: Fregata magnificens; assembly: GCA_013389945.1. Lineage (NCBI taxonomy): Eukaryota > Metazoa > Chordata > Aves > Suliformes > Fregatidae > Fregata > Fregata magnificens. The sequence continues at coordinate 58,251 of WAAD01008343.1, forward strand.
AGCAGAGGACCACGAATAAATAAAGAGACTGGATACATAATCTGTTGTGGTTATATGGAACAAGGATGTTGAAATTAAGGTTGCGATGTACTGGAAAAACACCACATGACTCTAATCAACAACTGAGCCTGCAAGCTACAATTAACCCATCAGCATTATTTATTAAACTTTATGTGACCTCTGAGGTCCCTGAACGTCAGGCACCAGCTGAGAAATACGGCACGAATAGGGCTCAACTGCCTGAGAGAGGCAGAGCCATCGGTCAGCAGTGCCTGAGCGGCAGCCACAGCTACTTACAGGCTTTTTCCATCATGTTTGTCCCCGGGGTACCCCAGCTGCTCTGACAACAGTAAATTTAGCAAAGAGGGCAGGACCGGCAACAGAGCGCGAGACTCTAGACAGAACACTCAACACAAGATGGGTTTTGGCTACGTAGCGCTTTCCTCCTCCTCCTCCAGTGTAGTGTGTCTGATCCTCTGCCCTGGCGCGGGTTCAGAAGCACGTCCCAGCTACAGGAGGGAAGCAGGCGATGGTAGGGCGCAATGGTAGGGTGCCTCTGCGGGGCACTGCCCAGCTCCAAGCGTAGCACCGGGGGAGGTACAGCCCCAGCGCCCGCAGAAGCAGGGACCCAAAACACAGTTCTTGGCAGAGGACACACAGGGGGTCTTCCAGTTTAAGACCATGATGTATTGTTAGCCACCCCGTTTCTCAGCCAGCCTGTATTTATGCAGTGGAAGCTCCCCTGCTCTTGTGTTAACAGCAGAGACGAAATGCAGGAGACTGAGAAGCCACATGCGGGAGCTGGAAGACCCGACTCCACAGTGCACAGCCAGACCCCAGGTAAGCTGGGCAGGCAGTGAGCTACACGGGTTTTCATCAAATTCTCCAAAGCTGGAGGGAAAAATGTCGCGCATGAATCAGCTACAGCTCTTCAGCCTTCTTCACCTTGAGATGCAACAGGAGAAGAGTCCAAACACACCAGTATAAAACAATAGGGAGCAGAGTTAAACCATGAATCACTAAGAAAAAGACTGCCTAAAAAATAGCTTTCCTTGGCATTATCCCAAGCAACTTCTAAGGTCAGCCTGCACATCATCACTTGTGTCACCTCTTCACATGAGATCTTCCAAGCAGCAAAAGGAGGGAAGAAAATAACCCAAGTGAGAGGTGGGACAAGACCACATCCAATTCATTAGATTTTGAAGTGATGCATCCTTTAAAAGGTTATGTTCCAGCGATTTACAGTACCAGATTGACATTAACACACACAAAACCAGCACTAGCAACAATACTCAAGCCAAAAAAAACAATTCAGTGAATTACAGTCAGTCTCTCCGAAGCCCCGCAGCTGCTGCAGACGGACAGAGCTTCCTCCTTCCCCTCCCAGCCGAGGTACCGACCTGTCACATTGCTCCCATCGGGCAGCCGTGTCTCGTTAGCGGGTGTGTTGATTTCTAAATGCCTCTTTATTCATTCTCTCAGGAATCTTGTGCAAGCAAATATTGAAGTACTAGGAAATACGCACACAGGAATTAAGAGAGGCCAGTGTGTTACTACAAAATGTCGCTCAACTGGGGAAAAAGCAAATTTTCAGAGGAGGTTTGCTTGCTTGGAAAGCCCTGAGCTTGGGGACTAACTGAATTAACACTGTTCTGTCTCCAGTAATGGTTAAAATCCCTCGATAGTTTCCATATGCTCACTGGTGTTGTGCTAGAAACATGCTAGTTTTATTTGATTCTAGCAGATATATATTTCAACTGGATGTTATTACTCCCATCAGAAAGCTGCCCTCTACTAAGTATTTTATAGACACTTGACACATCTGCCAAATTCACAGCATCCAAATGTATTTTTAATGTTACAAATTGGGCTGTGGTCAGGATGCTGAGAATTTAATGCTCCTGGATCGGTCCCCACTCTTGAATACAGAGCGTTAATGCTTCTTTCATTTGCTGCCACACTTACAACCCAGATCAATGAAAATCTAGACCATGACTAAAAATAAGTTCCCATCCCCAATCCTCCAAGGAGTCTCAGCTGCAGAGATTTCAAAGAAACCCTTGCACACTGTGACCAGCCTAACAATTTCTGCGACTAAAATCTCATACAAGTGAGTCCCTCCAGATTGAGAAAGGGTGGAAATATACTTTGATTCTCAGTCTGACTTCATTTCAGAGAAAACTGTTAAGTTTTATAGCTAGGGATAAACCACTGCAGCTGAAGCCGAGAGGGCTTGTTTGTCAGAGCAGGGCAACATTGCACCGCAGCTGTGCCACCTAATTTCCCTGAGCAGACAAACCTGAAGGGCTCATCACACTTGGTTTTGATTTTAGCAGATTTCTGCCCTAGGAGTTCATCAAATACTACATAACTACTACGATTGTAACTAAAGAATAGAGTTTTCTGTCATCAGCTCCAGTCCTAACCACTAAGGCTGCACAGGACACTTTAAATCAACAAAGATTACAACCAACGCTGCACCAAGCTTAAAATTGCTACTATTGCCCCTTCACTTAACCCCCCAAATCATGCTTAGAAATCAAACCCCACGCTCTGAATAGCTGCACAAGCACTGACAGACACGGGGTGAAGGGAGAGGCGATTTCCAGGTTTGCTGGTTGAAACCTTGCAGCTTAACTCCTGAACTGCATGCCCGTGCTAGTCTGACACCCTTCTGAGCTGTCATTTGTTATTGCATTGCCCAGCCCTGCACCACCACAAAGAAAGGTGGTGATACGCTGTAAGTGACAGTGGCTTTAGCGGTCTTGCTCCGGTGAGTGATTTTACACAAGTCTTACAGTCGTGCATCTGATTTGCACCAGAGTGGCGTGGCCATTTAAACGTTAATTGTGTGCGCTGCACAACCATCTAGCAAAGGCTTTAGCTTCATCACGCTCGGACCTCACGGTGGGTTACTACAGCTTTATCACACAGCTCTACGTTGGCAGGTGAACGGGCACAGCCTTCCAACAGGATAACACTATTATGAGGGAAAAACTCCCCTGTGCAGACACTTATCATTTCCCCTATCACTCTTATTTATTTCAGAATAGCAAAGCTGAGAGTCTCTGCCCTTCGCACCGTTTCTTTTACACCCTGATTGCAGCTGTTTACTGCACCTCCCTGTGCCCATGACACACCTCGTCTTGCAGGGCTCCTCCTCCAGCACCGAATAACCGACTGCTCTTGGCTGCTGGAGGCAGTGATGCACACCGCTCCTTCGCTCACCCTCTGCTCCAGCACCGAGCTGCCTGGTTTTGTTGATTGGGAGTGCTGCACACTAAATTTGCATAGGAAGTCTGTAAATGACTGAGGGATTCCAGTCGTTAACGTCTGCTGATGAGTTTGCATACTGCAGGCGGCTTTTTGGTTGTATTTGCAATATCAGAGCCACGCGTGACTTACATGGGGGCAAGTTTAGCAACCGCTCGAGTTGCATCAGATTTTGCAAGATGAATTCATGTTCAGGTTGAGACCTTAGAGGCAAAATACAGGTGGGAGGAAAGGACAATCATACCATGAACCCTACAAGTAGGGATTTCTAAGTGGAAATGCTGACAGTTTACCTGCCATAAGCACGGAAGCAAAACAGCTGGAATAAACATTACTACACACCAAAAATGTGAGACAACAAAAAAAAAAAAAACCAAGAAAGAAAGGGGGGGGGGAAGAGATCCACAGTAAGACCAAAGCTCCTGCCTGTTGTCAGGATTTCTATTTTCAAGCTGGGCTTCTCATTTTGCTGGCATCAAAACCAAACAGCACTGGCTGTGGAACAGCCCAGTCTTATTTTGCAACTTGCACTGCCTTCAACGCCACCAGCAAGAAAGCGTGCCTTTTGCCAGCACAAAACGCGACCTGGTTTCCAGCCTCAGGCTGCAGGACAGCGACAGGCTGCATCCACCACCTTTCCATACAGAAGCACAAGGCAAGGTCAAGCTTGGACTTGCTTCTGCCTCGAACCAGGCTTTGCAGCAGATGGCAAAAGTTATGCCTGACCTCTTCATACAGTTGCAGATGCCAGTTTTCATGGCCACTAGCCAGAAGGATAATAAACAGCACTATTTCTTCTTGGCATGCCATTCACCTGAAACCCTTTTCAATAAACATGTTCTAGGCTAGAAAAAGCTCAGTGTCTCTTAGATGGGAAGGACGTTGTCCAACTGTCATAATTCACTAGGGAAATGACTCTAAATGAAACTCACTTTTGATTTATTTTGGCAGCTCAACTTCTGTTTATTATTCATCGGTTACAAAAGAATATTATGGGACTTCAATCACTTGACTGGAGTACTACAGAATCTGTGGCTTTTTTTTAAATCTATAAAATTACACAGCTTAAGACGCAATATTTAACCTTCATCCATTCACCATCTTAAAACGTTTTGAAATCTAACACTAGCCTGTTCATATTTCAGAATAATGACCCATTCATCAAAAATACAGGAGATAAAGCGTAGCCATGCAGGAGAGAATTAATATAATTGAAGGATGGTGCCTACAACATCAGGGATTGTGACATGAAAAAGACCCCAAATATTTTACAGACTTAGGCTTAATTAGTTATTAAGAGCTGACGGTGATTTTGCTCATCTGCTCTTAAGGCTCAGGCAAAGGCAGTCAGTGCTGTCCCAGAAGCAGAGACACATCAACACCAACAATGCGAGCCGAACCTGGGCACCGTGGCCAAGGAAGCAGCACGCAATTTAATGTCTGGAAGTAAGCACATATTTAAATAAATAAATAAATGAAATAAAAATGCCTATGGCAGGAGATCAAATCACCTCCCTGCCTGCCAGGCTGACACTGCCTGTAACCCAGCACTTGCAGAAGAGAGGAGAGGACAAGCCGCTGACTCCAGCGACACCATCTGCCAGCTGCCCTGTAGCTCAGGACACCACTAGCTAAATGGGCACTCGAGTAGCCAGGACGACCCCATCAGCAGGAGAGTACCATAATCCCCACTGCTCTCTGCCACATGCAGCACCTGCATCACTCTCTTCTTCTGCTCACCGACCATCTTCATCTCTTTCTTCCTCCCTATATTGATTCTGCAAAGTATTTCCTGATCTCTATTTAAAGAAATTAAAAAAAAAGTATTTCACATACTTCCATCTATGACCTTGTCAAACCCAATAACCTGTGGGCATTTTTCTATGCCAGACACATCCTCCTCCTTCCACAGGCTTAAACAGTGCCAGGCACTGCAGTGCACACAAGGCAGGGCAGGGCAGGCAGCCTGAGCCTCCCCACAGCTGCAGAGCTGAAACATTTATTTTTACATGCAAGGAGAAAGGACAGCACTGGTTACCAAAGGATGGCATGGCTAATTGAACTGTCTGCCGCTGTGCTGGGTTCAGGCTGGGCAGCAAGAATATATTTGTATTCTTTAACCACAACAGCTGCCACCTCTTTCCTTGCACTGCTGTAGTTATGAAAATAAATATTACTGTTCTCACGGAGCAAAGAAGCAGGAGCCAACCAAAGCAATCCAAGCTATCAACCAGTATCTTCAGCCATGAGAAACATGCAAGGCTTTTCCCAGCCCAGAAAACATCCCTTTTCTCTTCTCGTTAACACTTAACTTTGTTCTAGCACTAATTGAGCTAGACCGTAATATAGCAGTACATCCCAAGCAATAAACCAATCTTTCCTTTAAAACACAGTCTTTACTCATTCAATTTCACTCCTTTACTTTATGCATGTGTAAATGCACACAGGGCAGGAAGGGAAAGATGGACCAGAGAGAACAGAAAAAAGTATTTTTTTAGATTCAAACTATAAAGCCGCAAATCTTGGGCTTCCTCTTGAATTCTTTATTCCTTCGGAAATAGATTCTGTACAAAGATGCCTCACCTTTACTGACCCGGGCACCCACATCCTGGTTGCACAGATACTGTCAAGGGTTAAGCTAGACTAGCAAACGCAGAGGCTACTTTACTACAAGGACAAAAGCCTGATAGGTGAAGCAGCTTCAGCCAAACAACCAGCAAAGGCATGTCAGCAACTGTCAAAAAAATTACAGCCGGTCCATGCAGAAGGTTTAGCAATAAACACAACCAAAGAGCGACAAATAAAAACGTACGGAGTGTGTTAAACGCTCAGTGGAAAAATCTATGGGAACTTTTTATACTACACCCTAGGGCAGAGAGGAAATTATGCCACAACTGGATTGCAGCTCTTAGCAAGGTCAGCCCAGACTCCAGTTCAGCAGCAGCTCTGAGAAAAACCTTACAGAGGAAAAATCGGATAGCACTGGCTCCCCAGAAACTGCTGGCACAGCTTGAACCGCATATTGTTACAACTGAACCACAGCAGCTCCTGCATTCCCAGCCTCTCCCAAGGCATCCGAAATAGCCCAAGTCTGGGACTCCCAAGGAAAATTTTGTTACGCCCTGCAGAGGAATGTTCCACCCGCGACTGTTGTTTCCTCCCATAAAAGGATCATTAGTGAGACAATTTCTGAAGTTCATGGTATTGTCTACAGTTTTTACTGAAATATCGCACCAGGAAGGGGAAGCCAAATGAGCCAGACTATTTTAAGGCTTTTGCATTTGGAGGAAATTCTAGGGCAAAATTTCAAAAAGGCAGATGCTTTGAACTGGGAAACGTTACGCTTTGTGGAGAAGGGAGCATTCCTGTCTTTAGAGCTGCTTAAATAACTCTTTTGGGGCCACGTCTATTTGATTGACTTTATTTTTAGATTTAGAATCTGCTTTTTCAGACACCTAAATACTATTTTATATCAACATGTGTATGTGATCAAGACTCTTTGGGAAACAGTTTAAAAGTTAAAGACTGACTATAAAAAGCTACTCCTACATCCTTCTCATACCTACAATTCACCTCAAAGACCTGCTCAATCATCTCGGCACCCAGGTGGAGCACAGAAGTGTTATCCCTGTCATTACCACTGCCACCTTACCAGCCAGACGGGACAGGAGACTCCATCACAGGGAGCACAGCGGCTGGATCTGCAATTAGGATTTTGAACTTGCTATCCCTAAGGTCTCCTTTTCCTTAAGGAGCATGGAGAGCACATTCCCATAGCTGCATACTGCATATTCCCCACTGGGTCTGACTGGCATTTAGATTGCTCTTAATGGGGAGAATAACACGCGGCACTATTCAGACATGTCTCCGCTGGCAGCACTCCCTTACCATCAGTGATCAGTAAAAGGCTACCCTGGTCTCAAAAACAAGGCTGGGCTCCCCTCTCCTGGACGGCTGCAAAGGTGCAGCTCTCAACAAGGCTCAGTAAAGCACTGCTCCTCCAAACCAGAGGGAAAGCTGCTTTGCCGGGCTGAGTTGGTAAATGACCCCTTCCCCAAAGGGAAAGCAAGCTGTTAAAGGCTAAATACCCTTAGTTTGTCTTCTAGGAACCTGCCTGGTATCACTGGTCTCCAAACACGCTACCAAAAAAGGAGATTAGACCGGTTGATGGCTGGTCCCACTGATTTGGGCAGCACTTGAACCAACGGCCTACACGAGATTCCCAACCCCGTGTTTGGCAGTTAAGGCTGACGGGAGATAGAAAAGCCAAAGATGAGCTTCCTGAATCAGCTTCCGCATCCAGGGCACACGGTGCTCGCTCACCTGCAAGGGCAGCAGGGATGGCAATCGCTCGTGTGTGCAGCTCTGCCTCCCCACACAAACCCGAGGCGGGCAGGGCACAGCTCACACGGGGCTCTGCAGGGAAACCCCTCCTGGCTTGCTTTGACTTAAACAGGAACTTTTTTTTCTTCTACCACTGCATCTGAGGTTTGTTTCCTTTGGAAGGAAGTCAGAGATTGAAAGGATGTTTATGAAAACTATTATTTATTCTCCAGACAACAGCTCCTCTAGCTCTGATACCACGCAGTCAGGCAATTTCGGCAAATGCTGACTACAGTTTGCATCGTGAGTCGTTAGGAAAGAACATGACTGAAGAAAAGAGGCTTTTGCAAAACACCTTCCAGGTCCAATCTTGCAATAAATACACAAGACCCTGAGCTCCCACTGAAATTCAAGCAGCTGCAACATCAGAGTTCATATGCATTTTTATTTACAGCACGTGCTTTCAAGGACACGATGGATTGCATCCTTCTCAGTGTGTCAAGGGATGGAAATATGTTAAAAGACAGGAATGCTGCAAGTACTGCATACTACAGGCTATAGACATCTCATATGGTAAGAGAGAGTTATAAATGGGAAAAGGTATCTGAAGATTAAACTGTTCGCTGTGGCTGGTTTTAAGCTTTGTGTCAAATCTATTGCAAAAGCTGGTTGCCAACTGTTTCTTTATTAATCAAGGGTGGTTTGCAGTTGTGGTTAATACGATAAAATGCAAGAATGATCTTCAAACTGGGATTCACAGGATTACACTATCTATCCATCTGTATGTTTCAATCAAATTTTGCAGGGAAATATTGGTCTTGAGGATACATATTTCCTACAAATTTAATAAAACCAGAAGATCAGTAGAAGAAAGAAACTAATTTTATTGCGGGACCAAACTACAAACTACCGCCAGAAAAGGTAAATAAGGAAAAAAACCCTTTCAGTAGCACTGACTCCCTTCCTAGCAGAGCAGTGACTTGTCTTAAAGACACCTTGCTTTCAGTTGTTTCAAAACAATTTCTTACTGTACATTGGAAAATGAAACCCTTCCTCTCCAAGTGGGAGAAGCCAGGCCTCTTGCTCTATAAAAACTTAACATTTCTAAGTGTCCTTGATTCCACTGAGAATATGCTGGTAAAACAAAGGCACTCTTCAGCGCAGGAACAGGCGGCTAAAGCTGAAAAGCAAGGTTTTCGCCCCCACAATAAGGGGTCGTCATGTGAAAAAGGCTGCCTCACTCCACCAGCTAGCACACAGGATACACTACTCAGAGAAAGTAGTGCAGAGGGTGACAGGAACAGCAAATGTTTCTTCTAGGTTTCTTCTGTCTGGTTCTGGGGAGACAAATACAAAATTCCACCTCAAACTGAAATGCAATTCAAGCATCCCTCAGCACTGTAAGATGACCTCTTCTACTGCGGGTCCCTCCGACCAGCTGACATGCAAGGCCTGAGCTTGCTGACATTCCTTTACTTACTTTACTTTAAACTTCCAGGCCCAGCCAAGTCCTGCCTCTCTAACAGGCTGGTTCCAGCAATTCACATCCAAAATGCACGTACAAGCGTGAAATGGTGGACTTGGATTAGAAGCACAGAAAGGAAAAGCTCACAGCATTTCAGATTCAAACAATTTTTCTTACCAGAGAACTAACGCTTTCAATAATTGAATGGTCTCAGTATTTTTTAGGACCTCTTAAAGTAAGAAACAACTGTTACGCTTCTGAGAGACTGTCTGGCCTTAGCCCATGCAGTCCATGCAACTGCAAGCTCTGGCATCTGTCTTAAAGTCTGCTTCTATCTTGCAAAGCAGTGAAGTGATGGAAAATGGGAAAATCCACAGCTAAATACAGGAATATTTGTGATTAACTGCAGCTCCAGGCCACTTGAAAGATGCCCTGCACAGACACGCCACATACACATGCATGTTTGAAGGTTTTTACTTGGACAGAAATTTAATTGGTTCCTTTGCAACCAAACTAAGTGAAGGGCTGCACAGACAGACCTGCCTCCCCAGTACTTCAGAGCAGGATACTGTCCAAGTCCGCCTGTACATGCTTTGGAGAACTTCAAAGGGATTAAAGAGGGAAAAAGAACAGACATAAGGCAAAGCTCTAAACAAAGCTTGCCGAATCTCCATAGCACAGAGACACTTTTGTTATCCTGCAAGCACAGCTGACCACGGCACTGCTTTTGTTCATCTCTCACCACGTTCGTCCTTGGGACCTGCAAGTCCTGAGGCACTTTGGGCAATCCTCAGCCACAGCTCTTCTTGATCTCGCTTTTTTGCAGTCTTCTCTGAATTTGTCACCCCCGACTGGGCCCAAAAGGCTACAACAGCACCAGCTTTCCAATCACACCCAAACTCTTCAAGTACTGCACTAGTTTCCACTCCCTCCTCAATTTCTGTAATTGCCTCCCCACCTGATTTCTTGTCTCATCCCTGCACAGTGATTACAGGCAGCACCACTCCTAGGTATGCCACATCCCAAGCCATCCCCAGTTTCACAGCAGTACTCAGGGAACCATGCAAACACTAAACTAATTCTGCTAGGAGAGGTAAGCATCTCCCATTTTTTGAAAGCAATACAAAGGCATAGAGAAGTTAAATAATCCACTCAGGGCCACAGACTCTGTGGCAGAGGCAGAGTTAGAAATATATGCCAATGGCTACTGCAGCAAGAAGTGGAAAACACAGCCAGCCATGCTGGTGAGGGAATGACTATCCCGCCCCAGCAACCTAGTCTTAAATCTGGGATTAAAAAGATGAGTCAATGTTGACAATGAGGAAAGCAGCATGATGGATGATTCAAGACGTTAATGTTGCTGCTCTAAACCAGAACAGACACAGGAAATACAGTAGCGTTTGGTGATACCTCAAAATCAGATAACACGTGGACCAAGCTCAGTGTTCACAAACACTGCAGCCATGGCCGTGCTGTTCAATACCGTACTCCGAGCAAACACATCTGTCAAGCAAAAGACAAGTGAAAACCTGATAGCTGAATAGGACATACAAGATGAACTGGCAGTCCGTCACCAGGTTCAGTCACTAGCAACCCAGGATACGTCAGCAAACAACCTAGTTAAAAGGCTAAATATCCTTTTATTGATCCTTACTCGGTAGCAAATGTGCTTGTACCGATTCAATCCGGTTCATTTTATCATTAGCTTCAGAGCGGCACAACCGCAAGCCTCCTGGTTTTGCTTTTGATTTTTAGGTCAATTTCTCATTCACTTCCCTTTGGAGGGTGATCAGAAAGCAGGCTAGAACAGCTGCTCAGTGACCAGCTTGCAAAGTCATTAGTGTAAGAGACAGCAGAAACACCTCCATGACAATGAGAGCAGGTTTCTGCCTGCCAGAGCCATTCCTCACTTTAGCATCGCAAGATGAGAACCCTTGGCGCTACCGGAGATGAGATGCACGTACCTGCCTGCCATCCTGTCCCACGTTGGTCTGTCCTCTCACTACAGTTCGAATGTTGTCATCCAGCCTCCTGGAGAAAAGAATCTATAATGTCAAACTCATTCTCTATGTGCCTGACCCAAACAATTGTGGGAACCTTGAGAGCTACAAAACAGATTTAAAATAAAAAAGCTGGTGCTACCAATGCTAAACTCACTTTTTTTTTCCTCTCTCTGTAGGACGTCACTATCTTACATAATTTAAAACTCCTGTTGCGAGAAATAAAAATCCATTTCCTAATTTAGTCAGGGCTTCTTGCATTTCTCTTCCCTTAAGCAATATTGTCAGTTTTCCCTTGTCCATTTTCATTTCCACTTTCCACATATTAAAGTGCTGTCTCAATCACTTCAGGTTGGTAATGCCAGACTGCACAGAAAATTTAAGTATTTCCTGCACACTTATATTTATTTTGTACTTTTAGTACCAATAATGACAACTAAAAAAACACAAAATGAGAGGTTTTACGATTGCTATTTTGACCTCACAAGCAGAATACATTTTCAGCAACCAAATCTTCTGGGTAGTTTGTTCTCTCAGCCTTCAGACTGTACTAAAATTTGGTACTTGTTGATTCTTAGTTCATTGTTTTTTCAAAGCTCTACTTTGCAACCCATCAGCTAAGATAACCTGAAAGGCACGCATTATACAATAGGGGCAAAGTATAAAAAAAAGAACTATAATTACAGGAGTTATTTTTGTCTCTGTCCCACTACTGGACTTGAGGCTGACCCTATTCATGCCTTTTAAGCAAATTAATTCCTATCAGCTATAGTGCAAAGGCTATATTTATGAAGCCTTAGTGACAACCAGACTACTCGCCACCTGAGATGCAAAGAAATGGAGAAACATTTACCTTATTTTCAATCTGATTTTGTTCACAACTTCATCGATGTTTGCCAAAGACTACAACATAAAAAAAAAACCAAAGAGAAGTGAAACAGGGAACCTTTTACTGCGATACACGTCAGCTGCGATACCTAACGCTTACTCATGCGTGACACTTTACAAAGAGGAGAGCAGTGACTTTGTTTTACAGATGGAGGAACTGAGACACACGGCAGCTTAGCTGCTCCTCAGGTCACATAATAAAGAGCAGCAAAAGACCGACCAGGCCAGGGTACAGCCCTGCAGGTCCCAGAGGCTCCCCGCTTCCCACCCAGCCCTGCGCAAGCAGGGTGCCCTGCGCAAGCAGGGTGCCCTGAGCCCTGCCTTGTTGGCAGAACTGCTCCCGAAACGCTGTGGTGACAGTGACCTCCAGTGGGCAATGGGGACAGAGCCTTCACCTTCCCTGGGCAGAGCCCAGACACGCAGCACATGGGGTGGAGGAGGCCTGGCTGCTGCCCGAGCTGTAGTGGGGGTATTGCAGGGGCAATAGCTCTCCAATACTGGCAAAGGGAAAAAAGCCAAGCCAGCACCACCAGCAAACTAACTAGAAACAACTGAAAGGCAAAAAAGCCAGTGCTGCAGAGGATCTTAAACGCGGTAAATGTTGGAGCTGCCTCACAACCTAATCTTCAGCTGCAGAAACACCTCCTTTTTGCAATAGCTTAGTCCAAAACTGCCCCTGAGGCTGATTTGGGGAAGACTAAGTACAGCTATGAGCCCTCGGCAATCTCGTTCTTTACATCTCAAAAGAAACAATAGGTTTCAAACATGGATGACTCTCTCTCTAGTGACATTTCACAGGCAACACCCGCCTTATTTGGCTGAAACCCCTGAGGGTTTACCAATGATTAATACATGGCAAGTTATGAAATTTATTGCAAGAGAAACCTCTATATAGAAAAATAATTTGTTTCTACAGATCAAAGCAGGACTTTTACTGCAGCAAGCACTTTGGGTGGAAAGAACCTACATAATGACAGTGAACCTCATGAGACACGAATTTAGGAAGTGATTATTGTTATAGTCTTACTACCTATGCTACTGTTTAAAAGAAAAGGCTTGGGTACAGGTTTAAACACACCTTCAGTCACTTACTATCAGGTTCTCCCTTGCACTGAGAGGGCTGTACTGCGAGCACTACTTACTTGCTCCGTGGGAAAGAGAGTATTAATATACTCTACAGCGTTGAAATCTGCTCTGTCCAGCGGATCTTGGCTGGGAAATACCTGAAGAGAGGGAGGAAAACAAATACAATCAACAATACATCACCGTTAATTTCTGTAACTTTACACAGTATCTACTACTTTTAATTACTTCAGCACCCACTTCCAATTGTGCTTCACGGCATTGTTCTAACAAGCGCGCACAGAGAGCGGTCAGGCCTCTGCCCAGGAGTAAAGCAGCTATGTGCTCTGGAGGTCTCTGACCTACTAAAATTCCTGTGGATATCAGAGTGGATAAACACAGATGATACACATGCATGCTTCCACATACAGCCCCAGCACAATCGATCATGTGCAAGGAATTCCCAAGACACACAAGCCATTAATTATGCATCCCAAACCATTCTGATCCTTCCGCTGTTGTTTGGAAATGAACACACACCCCGCCTCCCGCTGAGGCATTGCCCTTATCTTTGCCTGGGCTTTGCAAGGCCCGGTGGTGAGAGACGGAGGATTTGCTTTTCACAGCCGCAGAATAGGAAACATGATGAATTAAGAAATGGTTGTACAAGTTCTCTGGAGACTCGGGTTTGCTGCTTTCACATGAACAAAGAGAAAGAGAAACAGAATCTGCTGAATGATTCTTCCTACCCATGGGAAAGGGAAAAGAGCAGCTGTGGTGCAAACAGATCTCATCTCTCCTCAGAAGTAGCTCAAACGATGCAAACGCAACTGCCAGGATTTGCTTTTTGTCCCCACAGACTAAAAAATGCTGCATTCCCTTCTCTGCTACCATATTTGTTCCATATTTATGCAGTTCTGCACGCCATGGTCAAAACCCTGCCTAGCTCAGACCGCAGCATCACCTTTGCACATCACCCTGGTCACATGCAGCATTTACATTGTTTTACACATTTTGCAGTGTAAAAACAGCGGTTTTGTGAGACCATTTAAAGGACAGCAACTTCTCCCTGAAATAGGCCTCTTCAGCAGCGTTCCCAAAGCTACTCCTGTGGCCAGGGAGAAGCAGGCAGCAGTTAAATATGCACGACGTCATGCCTAAGTGAGGAAGATGCTCTGACATTAGCCCATCACAAATGTGCAGTTGCAGCATCACAACCAGCCTGTCCTGCTCTGGGCTCACAACTCCCACAGGTTCAATTAATCCCAAATCTCCACAAGCATTAAGAGCAGCTGAAGCAAGGGGCAGGATGGAAGATAAAGGCTGGTCAGGAACTCCACTCTCAAACTGCAGATAGAGATCAATGCTGCAGGCAACTGTACCAGCTAAAGTTGCTACTCCTAGGTCTTTGTCACAACCCACTAATGAGAAATTACTACCCTGCGTTTGGTGGGGCACCAGTCTGCGTGTGCTTCCCTACCCCACTTTAGGCAGAAGTCAGCTGAGCCAGTTCTGCTCCTTTAACCAGAACTTGGCAGGTTTTGCCCAAAGCTGATGAAGGAACACTCATGGGAACAACAGGATTATTGGGTTGGTAAATGCCAGAGAGGAAGTGGCAGGAGGCAGTGTCATCCTCAACATCTCCCCTTGCTCAGGAGGGGAGTATCTGCCTACAGCCTCATTACCTGTTAAAATAACTCAGCCAGGGATAGGGCAGACTCTCCATTGCTCGAAACCTCGAGTCAAGACTGTCTCTAAAAGGCATGTTTTACCTTGAAGAGACATTTTGTGCTTGATGGAAATGTCATTAGGTAACTTTGGTTGTACAACATTAGAAATCACGCCAGGCTTCTCTGGCTTTTAAACGTACAGGCTCTATAAAGCACAGAGGATTCTTCTTCTGGACAAGTTCCAGGTTTTCTTTAGAAGCTAGTATTTAATTTAGCAATTCTCAAGGTTTTAGCAAAAATTACTCAATGCTTTACTGCCAGGTGTGCCAACCCTGTGCAAAGATAGAGTACGCAGGGTGTCTCTTTCTTTGGAACAATAACATTCCAAAGCTGGCCCAGCACCCACAGAGAAACTGTGCTACCTTCCTCACCTTCTGGTGCTGGGCTCACTTGAGGTGCTGTGCCAGCCACCACAGGTCTGCCCTAGCTCTTTAAGGAGAGCCACCAAAAGCGATCCACAAGCCTCAATGCTCAAGAAAGTGCGAAAAATTATTTGAGTGATACTTTGAGAGACAGCTCCTGTTGCCGTCTACTGATTTTGACTACAAGAAGGAGCTCTTCAGACAGAGGGGTTGGCTGAAGCCAGTGCAAGCTCAGAGTCCAGTGGATGCATGATTTTACCCTGGTTTCTCACGGACTTTTGCTGGGCTCCAAGTGCCACCAAGGATTTCAGGGAACACTGGAGGACTTGGGCTGGAACATAAGATAGAGCACAAAAGTCAAGCCGAGACATTTAGATCATCCTGACTGCAAGCGAGTCGCAGGCCATCCGACTCCATAAGATGCTTTGCAAACCAAGTATTCAATTAGAAGACAGACCGCAGGCGTGCCCCGCGTTCGTCAGCGATGGGGACGCGATGAGATACGCTCAGCTGCGGCCAACCTCAGGAGCAGCCCTCGCACTGCGGAGGGAGGTGACACCCCGCACCGCAGCACTAACCTGACCCGGGGGCCCGCAGCCCCCGGACACCGGCAGAGCCCGCCCCGGGGGCCGAGGGGCTCTCCC